>PYHW01010821.1:1725290-1756417 GCA_013186435.1 Turdus rufiventris | reverse complement strand
TGGGCCCCCCACATCTTTATCAAAATCTCCACTGTAAAACCTACTCCCTGTGGTTCTGCCAGCACCTGCCCCAGCCATTTATGCAGACAGTTGTCCCCCCAGCACAACTCATCGAGCACTGACAGAGCCCAAGAACTCAATACATTTTAGGGTTTTACGTTTTAGTGGCAGTACCTGCCAAACATTATTCCACATTTTACTTTATGACTTAAAAGGGAGGAATCACACAGTGACTGGGATTCTAGCCATCAGTTAGGACACTAGAAAAAGTACAGGATTGTTATTGCCAGATTGCCTTTGAAAGTATATAGGAAGTTTTCAAGTCAAATTGCTTCAAATTCTTAATATGAGCTCCAGAATTCCTGTTGCTTGTCAGGGAATATGAGTGAACTCCTTAATTAGTGGCAAAGTAAGCATCCCCTTGTTTTAGTGTAAAAAGCTGCTTCTTCCTATAGCTATGTAGTAATATTTATGATCTCAGTAAAAAAGAATGCAGCTGTAGTTAATCCAGAAAACTCAGAAAAGCCTATGGTAGAATTATTTTTTCTTTTTTCTTTTCTTTTTTTTTTTTTTTTTAATGAAGTATTTAGATAAATGCCTATCATCCCTGAAGTTTTAATAATTAAAGACGCTGAAAGTTCAGCTGCAAGAAGAAAGGTCGATGTCTAGCCCTGGTTAACTGCGGGAATCAGGGATGATAAACAGGTAAATTAATTGTCTTCTCCCGGCTTCTACAATAATTGTGGAGCCGGAGGCCGGGATGGGCACGGCTGGAGCTCCCCCTGCTGCTCACGGGCTGGGCACACTCTGCTATCCAGGTTTAATAAATTCAGCTGTAATAAAAACCAAGGTACAAGACACCCAAAATCGGTGCTTGGCTGCCTGAACGACCCGACTGTCGTGGTTTAACCCCAGCCAACAACCCAGCCCCACAGTGACCATTTTTCCTTAACTGATGGTATAAGACACATTAAACAGCAACCCCAACCAAACACCAATTCCTGTTAAGAAAATAAGATTTATAATTTTTATTGTTTACTTACATATAATAAATATAATACAGAACAAAAACATCACACCCATTGATTGTATTACACAGGCTGTTAATCAGAATACATTACATTTTCTTTTCATTAGCCCTTTTATAGGGTTTTGGTACTGGATATTAGGAATTTCAATTTATAAACCTTTTAACATAAAAACAATCTTCCAATTTCCACCTTCATGCATGTTTCAAATATTCATATATATATATATATACTGGTTTTGTTAAAAATATATAAGCACTGTTCATTTGCAATATAGGACTTCAATTTCCATTCATTAGATCTCTATTAATATAGAGAATTTCAAAATAATTAATATTTTAAATCTGATTTTAATTAAAAATACTTATTCTATATTTTTTATTCAACTGATCTCCCATCAGAAAATGAAGTGACAGGACAAAGACACCCCAGGCAAAAGCCACTGTTCACTTTTAGAGAACAAAGGGTAAAAGCTCTGGTTCCTGCTACTGTTCCTGTTCCTGTATTATCCTGGAATAATGGAGACACAATTTGGTATAAAGAGGGCAGAAGGAAACCAGAGTTTCTGAACAGATATGCATCTTCATTTCAGATTTACCACTGCCATCCTGCTGTTTCCTTGGCTTAAAAATCACTGCATCAAGCCCTGATATATGTTTTTCTCTGCATGAATATCCTTACCATTAAATGGAAATTAGATTAAAATGCTACATTTCTTTTTTATCAAAAATAGATCAAGGTTTAACACACTCTGAAATCAGGTTTTCAAGTGCAAATGCAATACACATCAGCAATTCACGTTCTGCTTTCACTGAGGAAAATGGTTAAAAGATGATGCATAAAGATGTTTCATAAAGGATACTTGGATATCTGGAACTTGCTGTGCTCCCAGAACATCTGAATTATCAGCAAACTGTACAGACTTCAGGGGAAAAAAAAGTTTTCTTCAGGTGAAAGCTCTTCAGTTAAAGTAGCTTCCACTTTAAAATGTAACTGAGAATTCTCTGAACCTCAGTAAAATTGCAATGCCAGAACAACCATGAAAACTACTTTTTGTGCATCTTTTAATGCACTCAGGTTTCAGGAGTTTTGTAACTCCATATTTCATAAACAATTTTTTTACCAATAAAAAATTGTTTTACTAATATCTACTCCAAAGAGACTTTACACGAATTTGAAATCATTACAAACACCCCTTCAGCTCAATGCTGAAGCTGTACTTCCTACTTAGTACATTTTTCTAATTCCATCCAGGTAATGTCAACTCCAACACCTGGCTGCACTTTCCACGTAGCCTTGTGCAAACAGCCTCTCATGAGTGCCAATTAACAGAGTATTCCTTTGTAACTGCATTGGATGGATTTCAAAAAAACCAAACCACAAACAAAAATACCTCCTAAGTCTCCAAATACAATTTTTTCCCATTATTTATTTTTAACAATCACAGGGCTTAATTTAAGCCTTCAGCTTCAATATAAAATGATTATTTAAAATACCTATTTTCTACATTAAATCAAGATCAACCAGAGATCAATCCAATAATCTACAGCCCCAGAAATTCCTATGTGGAATTGGGCTATACAAGAAATTACCCCAATGATTTTACAGCATGTTTCCTAGTTTCCTATTAATATTCTTGATTTTCCATTAACATTTCTGTTTTAAATTTTTAGTGGGTTTTTTTTTTTCCTTCTCTAACAGGAAAGTGGCAATATTTGGCTGAAAAGCCCCTGCTGTACCCCTAGTCAGAGGAAAAGGCAGATTCTAAAATATTTTAGAAATTACTCATGCTGGCAGTGGAACTAACTCAATTGGTATGCAAGAGGTCAGATTTAGGTAGAAGAGAAGCATCACCTGTGACAGACAAAGACTTGAACATCAGTAACACATTGACTGGTATCATTGATAAAAATACAATCATTTGCATATAATAAAATTAGTTCTGTGCTAAATGGCTAAATCCCCTCAGCTTGATATGTATGGGAGTTTGATTGGTTTTGTTTGGGTTTCTTAAAAAAAAGTGGACAAAAAAATCAGGAACATGTGTGAAGAACTATGGAATAAACAGCCCTGAATTTTTATTTCTGAGGCCATTTCAGTATCCAGTCATATTTCTTCTGTGGAACATTAAAAAAAATTTGTGCACCTTCCCTGAAAAAAACCTTCAGAAGTTCATTAATAAAAGAAAGGGAACATTGGATGCAACTTTATAAACTGAGATGCAGCTAAAGGACTCTGAATTTGTAGAACTGAATAGCTGCTTTCTACAAAAATCCTCAGAGAAAAGCCCTTTATGCTTTTTAAAAGTAGGAAGTGAAAGCCAGATGGAATTCTGGATGCACTCCACATCATGACAGGTATATCCAGAAAAGGTCTGGTTACCTACTAATACCAGATGTAATGACAAGAGTGAGAACACAGATCTCTAAGTAGTCACATTACATATCGGATTTATGTTTTATGTCAGATTGCTAACACCACAGAGGACTAGGGCAGTCAAAATACAATTACACTGGCTTTACCTAGAGAGGAAATTCACTTTGCAATGAATGCAACTGGGCATGGAAATGGAAATGTCAAGGCAGAAATCATCAAGAGGAAGCTGATGACTATGATCACATGTTCTCACTATGGACAAAAGAAGTATACAGCAAAGTGCAGGGGTAAATATTTCTCATGCTGCTGATTTTAAACAAAAGTCATGTAGCAAGACAAATTCACCTTCTAAATAATTAAGCTGCATATTGGCTATGTGGAAATATGTTTTGTGATCAGTAACAGTAGTGTGTTTACCATCTTTACCAGCAAAATCCCTCCATTTCTATTACTGAAGTCTTAAAGCAAACCACTCCAAACACATGCTGCAGACAGAAATACTGCAAAGGCATAAAGGTCAACATGACTGCAGAGCTCTTTTCAATAAAGTTGTACTTTATTAATGCTGTCTATGACTCTAGTGGGCTTTGGTCAATTCCCATTCTAGCCAAAGTAACTTTACTGGAAAAACAAAAAACAAAAATCCCCCAAAGTGACGAGACTTTGTAAAAATTTAATGATCTAAATGAATATATTTATGTTAGAGATTTGTACTGATCTATCCCAGAATCAGATTATGTATTATTACAGCACTGTCTAACCCTGAAAGTTAATGCCACTGTCATGCCAGAAGTGCAGCTTCAAAATCAGCAGAGTAACTACTCATTTCTATGGCAAAGAGGACAAAGTAAAAAAACCACACACATTTCAGCATCACCTTGAAATGGATGTTTCTCCAAAAAGTAACAAAGTGTTGGGCAGAGTAAATTTTATTGACATGTTTAAATGCTCTTATTGACATGTTTAAATGCTCTTAACATTCTCATCATTATTTACCTGATAAGCCTAAGGAAACTGAACATGGAAGTTACATGATGTGAAATGTTTAAGTGAAACATGGAAATGTTTAATGTTAAAAGCAGGAATTATTGGCTCTCACAAAGTATGGTATCATCCATATTTCCCTGAGAAATCATGCCCTGCAATGATCATGTAAAACAACATGCAACATTAATGAAATCGTGGATTAGATAGGGAAAAAATGCATAACAGTTTATGAATCACATAAATGCTACTGGGAGTTATAACCATTAAATTGCAGGCACTACATGTGACAGCCAGAATAGAAATGGTAACTAACTCAAAACTTATCCCCAGTAAAGGAAATTGATTCAAAGTACCATCCTACAGTCAGCCATATAACCCAACACCGTGATATTCACATCAGTTTGTCTCTTGATTTTTGAGCATGCCATTTCTTCACTTCATTTACACTCTACTCTGCCTTTCTGAACCCAACTTCCAGATGAAATTCAAAGTGTGTCCATAAACTCAGCCTATCTCCAAAATTTAACTGTTTTTCCCTGTCCTCTGATAGCTGAGTTTTGCTCAGTAACATAATTTCCCTAAGACAGGACGATCTTTTAGTAGGGAATAGGAAAGACAACATTCAACGCTAAGAGAAATGAAACCAAGAATTACAAAGAAATTGTTTTGCCACCTTATTTAAAGCCATCCCAGCTGTGAATAGCAGTACCTAGGCATGAGTATTGTGACAGGAATGACAATTACAGCAGCACACACCAAGAAAAGCAACTTGCAGGCTCTCCTGTTTTTGTTTGCACATTCCAAGGAGCTCTGCCATGAATAGACCAAGAATCACCTGCAGCTCGCCCGGGTTGAACAACAGCCCTGCTTAACACCCCTTTTCCACAAAATACCCACAGGGACCCCCAGGCTGTGCATCTGAGTCTGTGTGCAGCCCAGCTCCCTGGCCAGGCAGAGCAGTCCTGTCCTACAGCCCCTACCCCTCACAGGCATTCCCAGAGGCCAGAAGCCAAGGAGCAGGATGCAGTGAAGACTGGGAAAGCCAAGGAGCAAGCCCTCAGTGCCTTCAGGAGCACTCATGTGCCCCAGACTTTGTTACAGATGTGGTATTTCCATCCCCTTCTGAACCAGCATTACATCTGCAGCAGTCCCTTGCAGTGAACACATTTTTATTGTGACTAAAACCCAACACAAAGTGGCCAGAAAAACTGAAATCCCTTCCTGCCTTTGTTCTGAAGTTCAGCACCTTGCTTATCACACTAGGCAAGACTCACCAAAACCCTAAAAGCAAAGGCATGCTCTGTGGCTTTTGGCAAATTATCATAATTTCCTTCATATATAAGAACCAAACAGCCCCAAAACCTCAATGGCATGCACAGAAGAAATTGTTGGTTGTCTCAAAGGATTACAGGAATTAATCCAACAGTTTGACAGAGCAACACAGAGTATTCATTTCCTGTTTTGTAGGCGTGGGAAATCTCTGTTCCTTAACCATCTAGTGGCAATCAAAGAAATGCTCAACATTATTTTTCTCAAGCATATGTGGTTCCTACAAGAAGTCAGAATGAAGACACTCCCAAATTGAAACAGTAAGAGCACTGACAATATACACTACCACACAGAGGTAAAGCATTCATGAGAGCTCCTTCACATTACAGTTGTGTCATGGGGAAGAAAAACCCAGCACGTCTCCATTGCATCAGAGGTACCTGAGAATCAAAGCTAAATCTCTCGTGCATTTTCCAAGCCTCCTTTAGAGAGCTATGCAATTTACATTTCAAACCAGACATTATATTTATAAAATATTACTGTACTAAAAAATCACAAGGTTTTGTAGAAAAAACTCCATCACATTCTATTAAATGCAGGAACAATGTTATATATCATAGCTTCTGTAATTAAAAGTGTAACACTTCCTGTAACTACAGGGGCAAAACTGTTTAAAAATCCTTTCAGCAAGGACAGTTTGTTTTGTTCCTACTATTTAAAGGACTGTAATTTAATGCAAAAACACAGCTTAAGCTACCTAGTGCCAGGAGATAAAAATATTTCATATTTTATTTTTAAAAAATTAACACATTTTTGTTAAAAACAAAAACATTTAGAAAGTCCTGACTTTGAGTTTACTGAATGTTCTTCAGCATTCCTGGGGTCAGAGATAGAAGAATATTCTCTTAGTACTTCCCTTCTTAACCTCTCAAACTAAAGAGTAATGCACATTAAGAGTCATATACAGGAGAGGCTATGATGATCTTGGACTTTAAGCCATGAACATAAGGGCAAATATAAATAGCAACTGCATATTTGACATCCCAGATCGAATCCTGTTTGCATGACCAATTGCAAAAATCGTATTAGAAAATCTTGCTATAAATACTGTCATTGCCCATCTGAAAGCAAACTCAGGTTTTCCCAGGTTTAATGCACTGATGCCACAAGTCCCAGCTGATTCAAATTTTGAGTTAATACCTGCTATCAAATATTCTGCAGGATCTCATTGAAACATTTCATCAACGGAATAGAGACTTTTTTTTTTTTGTGAGTAGGCATTAACAACACTTCTTGAAAAAAAGTTCAAGCAAACATCCTCTAAATTTGTCATAATTTTGAAGGACAATCCAAAACCTAAGGTAACTCCACTGATCAAAAAATGCCTGAAAATTTTACCAAAATAAAATTAGTTTGACATACTGCATTTCTAACCCCTCTACTTCTGGGGTTTGGAAATTTAATTGTGAAATTTAATCAACTTTCTTGTCCCTTTTGGGTTTGTAGTTTTGTTGTAGTTGGTTTGTTTTTTTTTTTTTTTTAAAATTCTTATTTTAGTGTCCAAGAAGGACTTACTACCTCATCTTAAATAGATGCCTCAGATCACCAAAGTTAGTAGTGCAATCCAGTATTAAAATCAGGAAGGAAAAACTTGATGAAGGTTAAATATTTGAACAGAATAGCCCAGGTTCATTTGTCTTCCTTCTCTACACACACTTCTTATATTAAGTTCCAGCTGCTGGCTCGAATTCTTCTATAAATGTAGAGCTTAAGCATGTTGCTTTCCTGCATTCCCTCTCAAATAATAGTTTTATTACCAAAAGACCAAAATTGCTTTTGGAAGGATCATTACTGAGTGCCAAAACACGAATAGGTATTTCTGCTATGTCATCCTTCTGTATTTGTGTGGAGAGACAGTAGAAATACCTTACATTATTAATAACCTTGTCGTGGGGAAGAAAATACTCCTGGCTAAAAATCCATCTTACATTCATTATAGAAAAACTAAAATCCATCAAAAGTCAAAATTAACTTTGATCTAAGTGCCTTATAGGCCAGGAGCTGAAAAATGGCATTGACTAATTTAAAATATTCCTGAATATAATTAATATAGCTTCTCTGAATTAAGAAGGATAAAACACTGCAGTGGAAGGAAGATAATTATCAATTTTAGAATAAATTTATTAATACAGCTGGGGGGAAAGAAAAATCAATGCAAACACCTTTCCTTTTCATATTGCTTAGCAGATTGTAGTGCCAACCCACTGACTGAAAACTTTCACAATTAATTTGATCTCTTTCACAATGCGGCAGCTACACATGAAAATTTTCATGTCTGAGAGACAACTGGGATTGAGAATGGGTTACAGAACCAGCCTGTTTTAAAATATGTATAAGAATGTATACCCAAACATATTGAAATTAGGAATATTTTACCATTCACTGAAATTTTAAGCATTCCTGATTGTTGGGCAACTTTTTTGATTTTTAAACATCAGCACCCATTGCCATTACAAGGCTACTCAGAATGGCCTCAGACATTATATATGTAGTGTTCCAGGACCGTACAAAGATCCTGCCTCAGTCATTATAAGAATGCACTTAATAAATTATTTTTCTATTTTCATCTATTAATATGCAAATAGTTTATACAACATAAAAAATTTAATTTGTACCTACTACAGGTAACATATCTATTTAGCTTTTCATCTGAAAGCCCGTAAGACTTGATGACCTGCAAACTTATTTACATAACTCACTTTAAAGTATCTTTTAAAAATAATATTGTCCAGCATTTAACAAAATTGTGACTTAAAAAAAGAAAGAAATCACTTAACAGCATTTGCTTTCTTGATTTTTGTCAAGTAATGTCACCAGCTCAAGTGTTATAAGGCAGGTTGGTTGCTCAGATGGACTAAGATTCCTTATGGTGACAGGCATGTAGTAAATCTGTTCATTTATAAAATCACATGAAATCAAGAAAGAGAAAAGGTTTAGAGTTTCAAAAGAACTGAAACTTCTTATTTTTACTACAAATTCAGAATAGGCACTGAAACTGATTCCTTAGGGACTTTTCCAGAAGATTGTCTCTTCGCTGGGCATCATTCCACTTTTAAACTAAGAAGAAGAAGAAGAAAAAAATTATAGGGGTACTAACTGAGGATTACAAAAGAGGAATTACCATAAGTATTTGTTTCCATCTTACTAACAAAGGAAAAAACTCCATGTCTTAAGACATCACAGTTACTGTTTTGGTTAGAATATTTTTAATTTCATCATTAGATTTACACAACATTGGAGAATAACAATATACTTCTCATGTAATTCTGCATGCATTATTGAAAACCCTGAAACACAGGGCTAGGAGAGTCCTAAACTTTGCTTTAATGCTCCAAGCCAGTATTAGCAAACCATGTAATGTTCCTTTTAGAGATTTCTGTAACCTCCTCTTAGAGTGAGGTGTTTTGCAAACTTTTTAGCTATTCTAGTCTACTTTCCCTATGCTTATCATGAGAAATAGTTAGCCTAATATTTAATGGAATTTACCAACTTAATTCTTGTCAACCACAAACACTGGGCTCCTTTCCACTTTCTGGACCTGTAACAAAGTCATGGGATGTTCTTTAAGCTTCTCACTGGTTGGTGTTTTTCACGAACTGCAGTAGCCCAGACTGACATCCCAACAGCAATAAATAGTGAATTAATTACTTTAGATGTCTTCCAAACACATCACCTATGCCAAGAAGTTGTATGGCTCTTCTGGTGTATTGACTCACATCCATTTTTGGATGAGCTTTGTAATACTCTTTAGTAAAAAACTACATTTCAAAATGATTGGCCAAGAACTGTGAGAATAATGCCTGGCAACAAGTAATAACAATAACTTTGAAGATACACTTTAAAACTCTGTCCATAAATACGGAACAAGACTGACTGCATGCTCTTTAAAAATGTGACATGCATAACACAAATGCCACCATGAGAACTACTCCTTTTTGTGCATTGTTTGAGGTTTCTTAAAGGTTTACCTTTTGTCTATGAACAGCAGCTGTCTCCATCCTGTGAAACACTATGCATAGGGATGAGGCTTTCACACTGCTCACTTTCTTCCGGCATTCTTAAAAGAAACACATATATTTACAGTCATACAGTAATATCAAATTGGTTGTTATGAAGCCAACATAAGCACCAAGTATTCAGCTGTTTGAACTTTAGCCATCAAAAACATACAAAGACTCCTTAATTATATGAAGTGTGTTCAAGGTTGCACAATTTTCACTGCATGTGGTGGGTAAATAAATTATCATACATGCATTAAGGGAAACAAAACCTCTGACGACCACTAGGAAACTTCTTTTAAAAGGCAAACAGACTTCACATCTTTCCCTTTTCTGAGCACTACATAGTTAATACATGGATTGGCAACTACTGCTATTAAGAAAATACTACACCTGAATACAAAATCAGGTGAAAATAAACAGAGTGCAAGTATTGTGGCTTATAAAAGAATGCAGGATATTGGAAAGGCTAAAGAGACAGGATTATAGTTTGTGACTGCCCTACCTCTGAATTCGATGCTTTCTACAAATAAAGGCAAAAATTCTTCTGATTCCCACCATCACTGGATCCCAGTTGTTATAGTGACACAAGAGAGTTGCAATGAAAAATGAAAAAAATACAGGTACTGCTCCTGCAAAAAATAACCAGGAAAACTGCACCTGGAATTGAAACACAAACATCATTCACTCAATAGCTTAAAAAAAGAATTGACATGCTGTATATTTGGAATGATTGTTATTGTAAGTTTGAGATGCAGTTTGAGTTATTTTCAACAGTGTGAGTTATTTGGTACAATTTCCATAGTTATTGCTTCTTCTAAGGACTGCATTACCTGTTCCCACTGATCCATTCTTTACAATGGAATATTCTGTTTGCACTGGGAGCTGAATGAAGACTGCTATTTCCAAATAGTCTGGGTTAGGTTTTCAGTTGTGTCTCTGGTGCCAAGGAGAAAGTCTCCTAGAGATTCCATGGGTTGGAAAGCAATGATCTTTAAAGTCCATTCCAATCCAAACCATTCCATGGTTCTGCAACTCCAAACCAAGGGCACAAGGACAGGAAGAGCCTGGGACCTGCCTTTCAGGATGACAGAGCCACAAGCCATGGGCACGGCCCCCCCGTGTGGAGAAAAGATCCAAAACTGAAGACTTTGGAGAAAACAGATTCAGCTTTGGTACTGGCACTGATGATCCTCCTCAAAGATCTCATCAATGCAATTGTTAAGCCATGTGTTTCCTAACTGATTTCTAATGAAACTCAAGACACATAAGGTGCCAAAAGGAATTAGTCATTAGAAACCTGCTTGCAATTTCCTAAGATTCAGATTTATGTTAAAAGGTTATAGAAAAATAAATACTCAGAAAGTTAGTAATTATGAATATTGTATAATTACCATGCTATTTGACAGTCACATGAAGGCTGAATACATTGATATTTCAATTTTACATGACATGGTGTAATTCTTGGGGTGTCCTGAGCAGGGCCAGGAGTTGGACTGGGTGACCCAGACAGGTCCCCTTCCAGCTAAACACATTCTATGATTCCATCATTATTAGCCATGCCAGAGGCATTCTTGTGCAGATTTATTTTAAGTAAAAACAAGGTTGGCCAGAGGCACTAACAGGGCAGCTTGAAACTGGAAGCTAAAATTTCTGTCAGGTCATCTGAGATGTGGATACCTGAGACCACAGTGAGCACAGGGCTTGGTTTAGAATATTTCCATTATGCCAGAGACAGACTTTCACAAATACACCTGTGCAAAAGAGCTCAAAGTCTGCAACACTTGGCCTTTAATCAGGGTCCCTCACTTGTGCCACTAATATTAGCAATTTGTTTTCTAAAATGTAAGATAGAAAGAATTACTTCCCACCACATGAGTTAAAAAGGTAATTTGCCCTTTTGTTACCAACATCAGCTGAAAGTCATGCAACAGAGCTCTGGAGATGTTTCTGTTATTTGAAATGCCTCCATGTTGCATTAGTACATGAAAAATAAATTAATTTTACAAGATCTGGATTCAGAATAAATTCTGTTTATTCAGAATAAACAGCCTGGAGATTAAGCTGTCTATTGGGAATTAGAAAAGCATAATTCATTTTTCAGTGCATCTCAGAAGAAAGTTTAGATTAATCACTTCAGAAGACAACCTAATATTTTCATATATTGATATATGTAAATATATATATATACACACACACATCTCTACCAATGTATTTGCATATGCAAACACATTTGTGTATATTTAAAATGTGTACTGACACACAAACCTACATAAAAAATTCTTTTTTTTTTACTACCAGCATTAGCTCACGTACAAATGTAATTCAACCTCACAAAAGTGAATTTTGGGGAAGGAGTCTACAGATATTTTATTCCTTGTTTCCTTTACAATTATTACAAGTTATTCACCACTCCATAACAATTTATGTCTCAAGTGTGTATTACAGATGCTTTAAGAGTAATACAAATACAAATGTTTTATTATTGTTGGAATCACTGCAGTGTTTGCTCTATTTCCATGTTCGAATATGAAGGTAAAACAAACAAAACATAATGCCTATCACATGTTCATTACAAAAGTATTTATTCAGGGTCTAACTCTTTTTGACTTTTCTTACATTTATCATTTTATTTTTCTGACTTATTTTCCACACTGACTGGTGTAAAAGCAAAATACAAGTTGTGTTTGGGTTTTTTACTCCATTTTTACATGCACTAACTTTCAGAAGTCCAAAAATACTCATTACAGTTTACACTTTGCTTTGAACAGCAAAGCCTCTTTTTGGCTGGAAACATTCCAATTTCTTGGAATTCATTAATTCTTGTACCAAATAAACAAGTACAAGCCTAAAAGAATTTAGTTAGATGAAATTCTGTACACAGTGATCAAAATTTAGTAGTACCTTACCTTTTGCATGCACATGTCAGCTATTATGGACAGAGGTATTGTAAGGCTTAGGGCAAGTGTGCCAATCAGTGATGAGGTAAGAAAGCAGCCCCTAAAAGACAATAAAATTATAAAATTGAAATACAATAAATAATTATTATAATAATGAGTTCTTACTTAACTTAAAAGACAACCAAAGTAATCCGTCAAATGAGGAAGACATTTAATGAACTGTTAGTTACTGTCTAATAAACAAAAATTAACTCACACCATCACACTCCATCATAAATCTGTGAAAGTGCATTGAATTCTTAACTAGGCAATGGATGTCTTCTGGGCTGAGGTTTAATTCCCATACCAATCTTTTGAGATGATGGAAATTTCCTTATTTCACATGTAATAACTTCATCTAGAAAAATCTGCATTTTGTTTCTGTACCATGATTCTCTACAGTGTAAGAGACTGCTTCTGAATTACAACCAACCTGTCCACAGAAAACTGTAAACGAATAAATGGTACAGAATCCAATAAAAATGTATCAGTATGTTAAAAAAAGAGTCACATCTATCCCTACATTATTTAGCTGGTAATAAGTGGTGGTTGGGTGGAGTAAATAAGTAGGTTAAATGATATCATTTACTTCCAAAAAAAGTAAAGAAAACTATACTAGTAGCACACTGGACTGGTAAAGAATGATATCAGCACAAACTCTGCAATTAGTCCCAATCCAAAAGTCTAGGGAAAAGGAACTGGAAGTAAAACTAGCTCTTTAATTGTCTGCAATATCATTCTGAGTATTGGGACAAGATATAATGTTTGAGGTTTGGGGGGGGGTTATGTGTTTGTTTGTTTGTTATTTTGGCTTTGTTAAAATTACACTTAACCTGACCCTGATACTGAGCTGCAGTCTAATCTTATACATTAGATACAGTCACAGAAATAGTCTATCAACAAACAAGTTCAACTGCAAAGGAACATATGCTACAATGCATTTTTAGCTAGGTCTGGTGTAAAAATTTGCCAATAAACAAAAAAATTATTCAAATTCATAAATAACTTTAAACTTGAAAAAACAAACAAAAATCCACACCCTCTAAAAAACCAAAAAGTTTTTGCAGAACTCCTGCACCTTGATCTTTTGTTGCAGTACTGTCACAGAACTGTTACAACAGAACTCACACTCTCCTTTTGCTAGTGCAACTCTGTACCACAAAGTCTCTTTGTCTCCAAATGTTAATTCTGGAATAAGCTAAGCACAGTAGTTTAATTACTACAAGAACACATCAGGTACTTTTTAAAGTTAGCTGTTGTCTTAACAGGGCATGGTGACACAGTGATAAAACTGCACGAGCAGACAGAAAGAAGAAAAGGGCACAAACCCCAACCTAGGCAATTTTACATCTCATCTGAGAACACAGGAAAGATTATTGATGTGAAATATATTCCATGTATGGAGTACATACCACAGCCAGAGGAACTCTGACAAAACTGTTCCAATAAGGCCATTTATAACAATGCACATCCATATCAGTTTATTGGGAAACTCAAATGCTTCAAACCCAGTATAGTGCAGTAGGAAGAACCCTGGCCACAGCAGCAACAGATTAAACAGTCCTACAAAACCTGAATATAAAAACAGAATTAAGTAAATCACAATAAATATTCTTCAGCATAACCAAAATTTCAGCTAAAATCTATTTTGACAATGTGCACATAGAAAAGCAGCTATGAAGTAATATTTTAAATCTTTTAAAGGAAACAAATATAAGAAATTTAACCTGCAATTAACAAACTAAATTTGTATCAGGTATTTACAGCTTTGAAACTGAAACGAAAATAAAAATCAGAAATCTCATTAAGTCAGTGGGGCTGTCTGCATTCCTCCAGGAAGTTACCTCCCTATGTTAAAGCTCTAAACAAGAAACAATTCACACAAGCAGTCTCTAAAGGGCTCATGACCATGGGAGTAAGAGGCTTTCTCTACTTCCTTGGCTTTCCTAAGCCCCTTTACCACCCAGACAGTTCAGTGCCTGAAAGCAAATCATTTCATCACACATTGAATTACGACTTTCAACAGAGTTGCTTTTGGTCTTACCAAAAAACATTGGTATGTCAAGTTTATCTTCTCTATCTACTTTCCTTTTTATCATGACAATGTAGACAGCATACAGCATTGCTCCTACAAGAGACCAAAGGGAACCTGGTAAAATAGAAAAAATACTTCCTTGAGATATGCCAAACATGTTATGCACAGTAGGATCAAATCTCCTAAACCTCTGTTGATTACAGAATCCATTAATAAATGAAAAACATGGGAAAATGGAGAAAGTTCTAAAATGTAAATACTCTCATAATATATGCACAGGATGGAAAATTATCATAAATGGTAAGTTTTAGAAGTTGAAACTTAAAAAAAACAGTGTGAAGTGTTAATGAATCAGAGATGAAATGAATAAGAGAGATAGAGCTTACTATATGACTACTTAGTACTGTCAGAAGATGGTATTGATCACTGCATATTCCAGGATTAAAACCCATAAGTAAATACCTATTGTATGTTTTCCAGCAGATTTTTCAGATCCAGAAAGGTTAACAAGTACCACACCACCAATGCTAGTAAAAAAAGAAGAAATGCAAAACATGGCTTGAGCTCAGGAATTTCTTTACAAAAACAGATAAAAGAAAGAGAAAAGCAAATATACAGTTCTATCTTCAGGCATGTTTAGTTAACCAAAACCCACTCCTGGAAAGTCAAAAGCAGTTCTCAACTGCTAAGGCATGATCCCAAGTTAAAACCAACCAACCCCACTTTTAACTTCCCAGAACAATGCACCATTCATTTAATGAAACAGGCTGACGATACTGAGTGTTAAACTTCTTCCTTTTTCACCATTTACACAAAAATAAACCAACCACAAATAAACAACAAGAAAGTAAGTTCATCTCTTTCCAACAGAAATTAATCTAATTTCCTACAGGAAAATGAGATTTGGAAATGGTTCATGATATGAAGCGTTTAAAAATACTTAATTCAGTTGCTCAGTTCATCTGTGAAATAAGGATTTTTAAAAAGAGATGGGTAATATTTATTGCCACAGATACCACAGGTACAGCAGGTACAGTTGTCCTCCCACTGTACCAGGGAGTTTTGGACCAAATGTTCCCTCCCATTATCTTACCTTAAAATAACAGCTAATAATTTGGACAGGGTAAACCGATCTCCACTGTTACTTGGAAAGACTGCAGCTAAGATTAATGTAAAAAGCCCTGAAAGAGAAATTCAGAGGAGTTTATACAATCAAGTTTTGCCAGTAGTTTGCTCAGAAAACTACACAGCCTCAAAGCTATTACTTCAAATATATTCTTTAAGATACAGATGTAACTGCAGAAGAACACACAAAAAAAGCAGGGAAATCATGAAGGTATCCTAAAAACCCTCTGCAAATACAAAATGAGATTCCTAAACACACATATTTAATGTCTTTAGGTCAAATGCACAGATGAAAATGTTACACAAATCCATTGTGACAAGGTTTTTATGTTATAAACAGCCTTATAATGCACACCTGGTGGTGTAAATAAAACTTACCAGAGGTTGATGACAAGATATTAACTATGGCAACTTGGGTATCTGACAGAGCTTCTTGGTATGAGAAATTTGCCAAGAACCACTGGGAAAAAATAAAAATAATTTTGTGATTATATCGGTAGCAACAAGAGAGCTTAAGTTTCTCAGTGCAATAAAATCCTGCTTTAAGAAAAAAAACCCAATTATTTAACCAAAAATAAAATCAAACCAGTATTTTTAGCTTAAAGAGACTTTTAACTTCTATTGAAGTGGAAGGCACATTAGAAGACAGCAGCAAACCAACCACATTCAAATATGTGTTTAATAACAAAGTAACATCCTTCAGAACTTAAAAATAATTGAAATGACATTATAATAGCTAGTCTGTAGTAACTAAGGGTACTTAAAACTTGTTTCAGAGTGCTTCTCCAATGATAACTGCAGCACAAGGACTGCAAAAAAAATTCAGTAATGCATGTGACAATTAGCCAGCCTAATGAGGTTTTCTAGAGTATTTAAAACCAGCACACATCCCCACTGTAAAAAGCAAGCATCTCTTACATTCAATGCCTAAAAAATATTTCTTCATTTCTCCATAAAGGAATAAAATGACAAGTGTTTTCTCACTTCTTGATTGAGATCTCATTAATAAGATCTCAGATATATTCTAAGGGATAACCACTCCCTAGTCTTATGTAGAAATACTCATAAAGTCCAAGAAGAAAATACATGTACATTCCAGTAGTGTCCATGAACAGAATAAACAGGATTTGTTTGGGACAGCAGAACACTACTCCAGAAAAAATTACACAACTATGTTCTGGTACATGCATTAGTGGTATTATTATTATTGATGATAATAATAACAACAACAATAATGTTTAAAGAGCTCTGCTTCCTGAGGAAAAGCCATGAAGAGTCCACACTACATAGAATCCTCTTGGCAGTATCAGTGAAGGTGCTTCTGGAAAAGGTATCACTGATCTGTCCTCTACATTTTCCTGTCTCAAAAGTCCTGCCACAGGAATATCTCTCTGCCCCCAGAACTGAGGCATGATGCAGCACCAACATCTACCAGCAGATTCTTAATTAAATCTTGCAGATTCATGTCCAGCACAAGGYAAGTTTCACTTCTCTTATAAAATAAGGTTTCAAGAACACAAGTCATCTCAATACTTATTCACTATTATGATACAAGTTTTAAACACATCTTTACATAGGTTTTCTGAAAGAATGGAGCACATACCACAAAGCAAAAGAAAAAGCTAATTTTTGCTACTTGGCTTGCAGTGAGTTTTCCTACAGTTTTTAAGATGGACTCCTGCTCCTTCACTGTTGGATATGACATGCGGGACAGCTTTGCCTCCAGCGCGTGGCTCGATGGGAGCTGCCGGATCTCCATGATGTTACTGAACCTCACACGAGGCTTCTTGGGAGCTTGAGAGGAGGGGAAAAAAAGAAAAAAAAAAAAGGAAAAAAAAAGGAAAAAAAAAGAAAAAATATTCATAATATTATTAAATTTTTGAGCCAATGCAATATGCAATTAAACTACAATATTGTAACACACCACTGATTACTGCACAAATAATAGGTTCTTATCCAAACAGAAGACATGCCATCGTGATTTATTAAACTAATATTTTGCTATTCAAGAGGCCACTAATGAGACAAAGCCCAATTAATTACTGTTTTCAATCAGTAAGCTGTCCACCCACAAAAACCTCACTGAAAAGCACCACCCCTGCTCCCTGTCAAAATTATCAACAAAAGGTAACACATTTTTAGACAGGAATTATTCTGGCTTGAAAACACTATACTACACAAGATTTTCTTTAATTGTCTAATAGCCAAAAACTTGCACACCACTATATCCAACTGCAAGGACAATGTTTCATTCAGAAGATTAAAGTCCAACAGAGCTCAAAGCTTAGCAGAGACCATTTTGAAATCCACTCTCTAACCAACCTTGAAAGCTAGGATCAGGTTTTATTTAGAAGGTGATTTTAGCATCATTAGCTTCCTCCATAAAGAAAACATTACACTAAACACTACAGGCAAATATTAGCCTTAATCAATGTGAAACAATACCTAATTTCCTTTAAAAAGTAAAGGTAAAGCTGCAGCTGGAACAGTTCTGAAGTGACTGGTGCATGTTACCACAGGAAGCAGAGCCCACAGGAAGCAGAGCCTACCAAAGTGGTTCCTAATGCGTGCCATGTAGAAGTTGAGAGCTTCCCTTTGATAAACAGGGACCCTCTTGCTGAGGATTGGCTAACTGGATGTTTTGAAGCCAACCTTTCTACAATTGTCTGGGACAGTTAGGACTGTTTCAGGTACTATCACAAGATAGTGAGGCTTAAATAAAACCAAAATGCACATAGACTGTTAAAATTCTTACTTTGACTGCTTTGCTCCTGCTCTATAAAGGACAATAGCTTGTTTTTCCAGAGGCTGACTCACTGCTGCTTACAAGCCCAGAAGGAAAGAATCACAAGTACTGAACCCAGTTGGTCCCTTGAGAGAAACATAGGCTGCATCTGTAGTGACCAAGAAAGGTAAACTGAACGACAGGCCTATGTTTTCTCTGCCTGAAAGTAAATATATGAGACCATGCAATAAGAGATTTCAGAAAGCAGGAAAAAAGGAAAAAAGTAGGAGAGGGGGAAGGGGAAGCAAGTCCTGCAACATGACAGCAATTATATTAAACAAAGACAAAAGTAACTCCTTCACCAAAGAACTAACATTACATTAGCATTCCAAAAGTCTTTACTCACTTTTCTCTGCATCGCTACTATTACTGCCATTTTTTTCAGTTGGCAAATCATGAAACTTTACAGGAACATATAAAGGTTCACTCTGCAATGAATCAGTATAAGTAAAAATACAGTTAAGCAGGACATTTAAATTATAACCAGTTTATTTATTTAGTGAATTAGAAGACTAAATAAAAACTTGGTGAATAGTAAGAGAACCAGACTTAAAGCAGGTTTGCACACAGTGGACAGACTTGT
Organism: Turdus rufiventris; assembly: GCA_013186435.1. Classification (NCBI taxonomy): domain Eukaryota; kingdom Metazoa; phylum Chordata; class Aves; order Passeriformes; family Turdidae; genus Turdus; species Turdus rufiventris. The sequence continues at coordinate 1,737,232 of PYHW01010821.1, read as the reverse complement.
CAAAATTCATGTACATACAAAATATGTATGTTACATATATTGGTAAAACACAGTACTAAAAGAGAATTGTGCTCTTTTGTGTGTATACCCATGAACACAAAACTTATGGCCAGAAAATTCACACTTATTGATTTAAAATTACAAAATAAGTCATCAATACCACAGATATTCCATTAGCTTTATCTTCTGCCCAAATTATAAACTAGAAATGTTGAAATACAGAAAGTATGAGTATGTGAATTTTTGTACATTTTCTTCCCATGACTCTAAAACCCTTTATTTTCTTCCCTAGGCCTAAACATTAAAAAACTTTGGGAAAGATCCACTATACATAGGGCACTTAGAAGTATTTCAAGCAATTAAAATGTTTGCTAAAAAGAAAGTTTTAAGCTATTTGTTTAGATTAAATTAATAAACTGTAAAAGTGAAGTCATGAAAAAGCTCTGGTAGCTGGATTTTCTAAGGCTTGTTTAGGACAAGAATTTTGGTAGATGCTTAAATTAATGCAAAATTGCCCAAGTTTCTTGAGTGACATGATCTTAATGAATTGAGAAGGCCAAGAAGATTTTACTCTTAAACACGATAGAAAATTAAATTAAGAATACATCTGAAAAAATGTCACTTCAAGTAATTCTGTATAAAATATCCACAGAGTAATCTGCAATACTCAATTGCTTCCCCACTCTATTACAGAGATGGTACTGAGCTGAATATGTAAAGGTTTCCTCTGTACAAGACAATATTTTTTTTTACAAACTACTACAGAAACATTCAATAAGTGCTTTATTGAGTTGAGAACCCATATTTCTTATAGTAAGCAATACCATTATTTGCAGTGCTTATTAGTAACATACAGGCATGTAAGTTACCAATCTCCTTAGACAAACCTATTACACTTAAAACTGCCATATTTTATAAACAGTAGGTCAAGATAGTTGTGCCATGTTATTGTAAAGCATGGACCTCCATAAATTAAGGCACTTACCAGAGAACTGTTCACAGTGGTGTCTGTTGCACAAGCAGCAAAATAACCCTCAGCATCTGCAAACTGATTACAGAAATTTCAATGTAATAAACTACCACGGCAAAGTTATTAGTAACTGAAATTTTTGAAGAGTTAGGCTTTCTATTACTTTTTCCATAATTCTGTCACAATTCTCTCTCTCCTCTCAGCCCTCCCCCTCAATACCAAGAGGACTTACAAGTTCAGTAAATAATTTCAGTACTCCCTTGTACCTCTTGAAGAATCCCACTGAACTCAACTAAACCAGGTAATAATGCAGGATGAGGCTCTTAGATAGAGAAAACCTGCAAAATTCAGTCTTAGGGACACAATCCCCACTAAATGGTTGTGCATTTATTAACATCAAGCTGCTTCTTTCTTCATTTCATTGAGGCAAGGTTCCTTTCCCTCTTCCTTCCTGCACCTTACCAAACCCGTATTTCCTGACCTGCAGCTTGCTGTTCTGCCATGATGGTAGCAAACCCACCAAGCAAAGCCTCTAATGTGGGAGAGAACTTAAAAGTAAGGTGTGAGTTTATCCAAGCAATCATTGAAATAAAATCATACAAATGGATGTGTTTCCCAGACTAATAAACACAAGACACTATAAAGGCACTTGCAATAATTACAGAGTTGAATATTTAACTACACCCCTTGAGGGGTAAGGAATTTTCTAACAGCATATTAAGGTCCTGTCTGCACTGTTCTTTTGAAAAAGAAGAATAATGGGATTCCAGTAGCAGTGTCATGAGTGCCACACACAACATGTGACAGACTGGGTACTCTTACTCATTGCATTCCAGTTCATATTTCATTACTGTCAGCAAAGAAACTAAGTTCTGTTTATTCCCAAATTATCTTATGAAGATTCTGAACAATATCAAGTCTAACACATGCTACATTACACACAAGCACTTGGTATTAAAGGCTGATCTAGGAAAAAAGTTATCTTGATATCAGCCAGCTTTAAACACTATGTGTTTAATTCAAGAATTAAAAAAAAAAATTTAGTGGGTCTTTGTGTTATGTCTTTTCTTAGAAAAAAAAAATCATATAAAAGTTCTGTAACACTTCAAATATGTTCCCCCTACAATTGTCACTAACAGTGAAGTCTAACAATCCAGAAAATATAAAGTCAGTTTCTGTCACACAAGCTATTTTCTAAAAAGACATGTTGATTAACAGCATGTTTTTGGATCATATTTTCCATTTTTTTTAATGTGAGATTAGTATCAGGCTAAATGCTTTACTGCTTCCTGAGTGCTGCTGTTCAGCATTTTGAAACACTGGCACAGAACAACTGCTCTTCCCAGCGTGTCTTGGAAAAYACCCCTAGTATTTCTGTCATATAAGAACAATTTTAGGTTCTAGCACAAACTATGCCTAACMCCAGAATGGGCATCAGAAGGTCACTCATGCACAAAAGCTATAAAAACCAGTATTAACAACAACAAAAACATAATTCTACTACACTYATTAAATTTAACTTYAAGCCCCTCAAAACAGTCAGCAAACAGTTCATAGTTGTGCCAGAGACAAAAAGAGTCAGTGCTAAAAATGAACTGCAAAGTTCAAGTTCTGATTCCATTGGTTACAGATGTTGGGGGAGTTAAAGGGAACCAAGAGACAGCAGTGAGTTTCACAAGCTCTTGTTAAGAGGAATTATCCTCTGCAATTGCCTAGGATACAAAGCCAGGCTGCAGGGACCAATGGTCTGGCCCAGCAGAGCATTTCTAACAACTCCTGACATGTCTCCTATTGCTTTTTCTTGCCCCTCATCCTTTCATGTGACAACTGCTATGGCTGCCATGTCTTCCTGTGGTATGATTCAGTTTATATCTCAAATATGGAACCTTTGCTCTTCTCTAGTCTCTATTTTAAGGGACTTTTCTTCTGTGCCAACTTAGGCAAATATCAGAACGTCTGCAGAGCTATAATACTTACAAAAGCTGCATGCCTTCCACGAAACCCACGAGTACACTGCTGCCTCCATGGCTTCCAAACAATAAATCCCAAGAGGTATAGAACAAACATGGATGTTTTTGCAAATGTACTGAAAAAGGGTTTGTTGTACCTTGTAAAAACATACTGTGGAAAGAAAACAATGGCAGTATCCAAAATTATCAAATAGGTAAGAATTCACAAAATGAATGATCAGGTGTAAATATACAGTCCAGAACAACCTGGTTCCCAAAATAAGAGTTGTGAGTATTGGCATGGATGACCAAAGGAACCAAGTGGCCCTACTTGTTCTGGGGGAACCCTCTCTCAAACTATCTCCAATGGCAACAAAAAGGAGCCTTTTTGTAAGAAACAATGCCACAGAAGGAAAACTACTTGTAGCACATTTATATGCTACTGAACTCAAATAGCACTGAAAATACATTTACATACAAATATTTTCTAAATTGCAGACCACTTTTATAAGCAGTAACATATTAATCTTAAATTAGAGAAGATTGGCTAAATACCATTTCAGTATCAAGAGTGACTCCACCAACCCATTCCATAAAATGTTTTATTAATATCACATGATAAGCACAAACATTTGTATATGCTTTGTTTCAAAACTGATATAGAACATAACTTAATGACAGCTCAGAAAACTGAATTGGAATTGATTAAAAACTCAATTTCCATTGCTAAAGCTGTTTTAAGTCCTAAAACTTAACATGAAATAAATACCACGACAGTTTCTATATGGTTAATACATAGAACTAGATAAAATTACAGGGTTTAAACTCCATGACCTGAGTCCTTTCATCCTGGACTTCCGAATGTTCTGAACTACAATTCACCACAACATTCAGTCATGCTACAGCTCATTCACTAATTCTTGGGAACTATATGGGCATTATTTTAATTGATATGGCAATGACAAAATAAACCCCCTGATTAAAGTACAGTTATGGGTTTATGCTGTTTAATTTTTAAATCATCAGTAACACTGCTGTCTCAAAAGAAACAGGCATTGAGTTGAACTTCTCTGTAAGTTTTAGTGGATTCAGGCTGATGAAACAATGAGTGCTTGATTATCATGTTTGTGCTGCATCTTTCTTGTTTATTTTTCCTTTAAAATGTGTGGAACAATACTTACAGAAGTGAGTTCTGAAGAGGCCACCCAGATCACATCAACCAGGAGGAGAATGACAATTCCTAGAGCCATTCGCCTGCGCTGAGCAGATGAACTGCTCTGGGAGCTCATCCTGTTCATGATAAAAACCCACACCATTTGGAACCTGGGCCAGAGGGACACAGAAATAAAATACAAAATGTTACAGTGACACACAAAAAATAAACACTGAGAGCAAATGTTTCGTATACATGAACAGCACCTAATATGCAAGCACACACATGGTTGTGTTGTTAAAAAGCAAAAAGTAGGTAAAACACAAAGTCTTTTTGGAATTTACACCAAAATTTCTGCAAAATTTGAAACCACTATATTTTGGTAAGTTCAGATACCTGACAGTATAAATTAGATTGATGTGCTGTGACAAATGTCAGATAAATGTTTAAACTTAGAGGCATTCAGCAAATATTTCAGAAGACACAGGAAAACATTTGGGTAAATTATAAACCCTTACAACAAGAGGTGATTCAAGAGAAAATAAAATAACTAATTGTAAATTTTAAAAAGTAGACTACACATGCAGCTGAATTAAAAAAAAAAACATCGTTATTCAGTGATTTATGAAATATGAAAAAATTCTAGTGAAAATCGATCAAAAATCCATTAATGTTACTACAAAGGAATTCAGATTTGTTATACAGCTTAACAGCTGCCCACTGGATGGCCTAAATTTATGGAAGGCCTAAATTTAGGAAAACTTTCATTTCTATTACTGAAAAGCTTCAAATATAAGTGACAGAGACTGATGACTCATTCTTGTACTAGAATCCATTACAAACTAATGAATGTCAGTCAGAATTGTATGTGGTATTTCTATCATTAACCTTCACTTATTCATGTATATATTTTAAGAACCTATTTATTAAGAGTTCATTAACTACAGATGGCATAGCATACCATAAACTCAAACACCATCTCTGTGAGAACTGTTCAAGGAACTGTTCAAGGAGTTGCTCTCATCTTCAGAGAGCAGCTTCTGACTTTCACAGTAAACAGAGGTCATCTGCTTTGCTAATATGGTTTCATACATTTAAATTGAACTTTGTTTTTCCACATGTATCAACACAGAAATAGTTGCTTTCTTTTAATTATTTAAAAATTATTTATGAAAGAGACAGTGCAACAATGTCCTCAGTGAGTGAGGAAGGTACATTACTTTTTCCCAGAGTAGCCTCTTCCTCAGATTAAGGATTTAAATGCCCAGATATGCAGAAGCACATTGGAGATCACAGCACTGGTTTCTGCTTTGACTCATTTCTCTATACAGGCTCTGCCATGCTCAAATCTTGACACTTTTTCCTCCATTTCTTAAAGGGCTTCTTTCAAAAGAAAAATGAACAGGCAGAGTTCCTGAAGTATAATTATACCACTAGATCTATGCTGATATATTCCATGTGTGGGCATCAGTTCTGGATAATTACCCTGCTTTTCTGATAAAATGGTGAGACTGACAAAAGAAAGCAGAAATCTGTAAGTAGAGAGAGGCAAAATTATAAAAGACTCAGCAAGGAATTACAGTTTCTACTTGATACAGAATAAAGGAGAAAACATTTGTTCTCAAAGAGAGAGCAAATAAATGTATTATCTTAAACCTGAGGAAACCATAAAGGTTTTCATGCTTGAAAGCTTATAAAGGTTTTTTCAATTTTTAGGAATTGGTTTAACAGGTACTACAAATTGTACTCTACAAACTCTGCCTTCATTTTATTATGACTAATACCCTACAAGCCATTACATGAAGTTATATTACATATAGCCTAAAAATTGCTTGTGTGTTTGCATAATATGCAGCTAATGTGGAAATAGAAAGCACTGCAGCTTTCCACCAGTTCTGTGCTGCAGGCAGGAGGGGAGAGGTAGCTGGGGACACAGGAGGCAATGGCAGCAGCCTGATCAACTGGACATCTCCACATCAGATGCTCCCTCACGCCTCCAGCTCTGCTGTTCTCACCACAAGCTGCTTCAAAGCACCCTCTGTGAGCAGAGATCACGCACAGATAACGTTCACATTCTGCAGCTGTTTAATCGGGCACTCAGCTTGTCTACCTTAGGCTTGAACAAATCCCTTGCTTTAAAATCCCCCAACAGTGGTGAAGTCAAGGATGATAAAACATCCAGCACTTCTTAGATAAGAGGTTACACAAAGTTATTCTCAGTCTATGGACATTTTACACCATTTCTTCTGTATAAGTAGATAAGTAGATGTTAAAATTCTAAATCAAGAGCCCATAATTATGCCTTGGAAGTTGAAATTTTTTATATGTTGCAGTAAGAGCAGCTATTACTTTCTCATCTGACTACCAAGTATCTGTTTAACGTTTTTGTGTTCGTAATACAGCCTTTGCTTGATCTTTCCCTAACAAGGTAAAAAGCTCAACAAGGAAAGGTGACTACAAAGTACAGCAGGAGCACCTTCAAGCTAATAGACTAAAAAAGTTACCAAGCAGCGATACTAAAATGCCTGTAAAGTTCAGCAGAAATTCAAAAGCCTACTGAAACCTAAATACTAAGTTTTAGTACAGAATCAAAATCCTGTCACATAAAAAGCAAAAATGCAAAGACAAATTGAAATTTTGAGAAGTTTTTGACAGACACGTTGGGCCACTTAGTAACAGTACTCATGAACTTGCAATGAAATACAATTCCATACTTTTATGTTTGGCTTCTGTACATTGAGGGTAATAAGCTCTGATAGAAATGAACAGACAACAATAAGGCTTTTCTCATATTACCTTTCACAATAACTGTAAAAAAGAAACAAAAGTGGTGACTAACAAACTTCACACTTCATGTCAAAGTGAAGATAGTCTCCTAAAAAAGAAAACAAAAAAAAACCAAAGTGTGAAACATCACGCGCGTAGATATATTACACACTCATCTTTGCAAAATACTGCCTAAAATTTCAAGTTCCACAAGTGTCTTCTGCAGTTCAAGTCCTAAATGTTGGGGACATACAGATATAGAACCTTGAGGAATGGTCAAAAATTCCAGGAGGGCAGCCCTGAATTGCAAGAAAACAGAATCCTTACCTACTTTTGACATAGAACAACAATCCCTTCCTTATTAATTAACTGTAGTAGGTTCACATGAGGAACAAGAACTTGATGATATTAAGTTTTGGTTTTCTAAGCTATGCAGAGAAAGGCACTATTTCTCAAGTGTACATCCCTAAGCAAAGAATTTAAACATTACAGCTGGGAAGGTAATGGAAGAACATGTAGGCTTGCTGGCCTTAAAATAATCTAGAAAGACAAAGCACCTCCATGATACATCTTGTGAAAGCCCAGTATCTTTTCTTAATTGGATACTGCATTATTATTGTATTAAAACAAAATATCACCTTACATAAAACTTTTTTTTTTTAATTTTTAAACACATATTCTATAAACACATTCAATAAAATCCACTTAAAAACTGTTATATAGAGAAAGAAACATTATACAAAATAGAGCCATAAGTTTTATTGCCTGGAAGTGCTGGAATTTTTATTATTATTATTATTAATGTAAAATTAACCTCTGTTTTAGGGATATCCTGAATCAACAGGAGTCACACACTGTGCTAAGGAGTCTCAAATTAGTGACCCAAACAGAAATAGTAGCAAGGACAGAATTAAATGCTTACCCAAAATTAGCTCTTTGATCATTAGCTTTTGTCAAGCGTGGTTGAGTCTTTAAACTGCTAACAGGGAGCAACAGCTAAATTCATGTTTTTCACCTATTAGGTTAAGAGGTAACTCATGAAGAGGGATCCCAAGCCCCCATGAAATCAACATTTACACACAACAAGTTCAAATCTTTTCCACAGTTTATCAAATGATCATGACTGCTTAAAAGAACCAAAAAACTGGAAGATGCATTTTTTAAAGACAAAAGCATGTGATTATTCATCTTCTACACCACAAAGACAATGCTTACTGTAGACATTGAATACCAAGGCAATTAGTCACAAAATCACGGAATATTTTGGTCTGGAAAGGACCCACAAGGATCGTAAAGTCCAACTCAAGTGAATGGCCCAGGGACTGAAGCCACAACCTTGGCATTATTATTGCAGGGCTTTACCCGTACAGAACATTTAATTTATCAAGTGCACAAAGTTATGATAAATTTAAGTCATCAGGAGACATAGAGACTGCAATAAAAATTATGGCTTAAAAATAAATATCATATTCTACTCTATTAATAGAGCAGAAACTTCAGCATATCTGCCCTTTGTTTCCATTATTAGGAAATAAATATGTTTTCCACATGGTGTAACTTTAAACATACCAGCTCAAGTCTGACATTTAAAGGAATATTCATTTCAAAGACATTTCTTAATATCATTCTCATTTTCAGCAAACAGCACCAAGACCTTTTAAAGTCTCTTTTTTTTATTTATTTACCATTCCAACAGTCTTAGAGTTGCTGCTGTCATCTTGCAGAACCATTTTTCAGGCAGTTACATGAAGATCTTCTGAAAAATAAACGTAAAAAATTTTCTTGTCATGATACTGTACTTTGATTTTAAAAAGCTGCAGTACTCTAGATCATGGAAGAAGTCATCACTTCAATTTATGATATCAAAAAAGATATAAAAGATATAAAAAGCAGTCTCACTGTGTAGTCTAAAGTGTGTGCTGACACAGCTGACTGCACTGAAGCAAACAGGCTCAGCAGCCTGTCCAACTCTCCTCTCCTGAACATGCAACAAACAACTTCTGAGGGCAGGAAATAAAACTGCACCGCTGATACTTCATGTGCAATCTTACTTGGACAGTATCAAGTGTTTCTTTGTGCAGATTATTTCCACATTAAAAGTTCCACCCAAAAATAGAAAAATCACATGAAATTCACAAACTTTTACTGCACTGACAGTTAGGGAAGAGAATGTTTTAGGCCAAAGAGTTGCCAAATCATTGCAAAACAGAAGTATTGCTGTTCCAGGAGAAGACACACAGCCTGTCTCTCCCCTCTGCCAGCAAAAAATAGAAGAAAAGGACATAACAAGAATGCCAAAAGACACAGAACAGCATCTCAGTCACAAGCCATGGTGCAAGCAAGTCAACTGGAAATTCTTCCTTGTATTTACTCAAGATTATTTCATATACTGTTTGAAAGACAACATATCAAGATAAAGCTTGCAGGCAAAATAAATGGGTTTAGTCTTTCCAGTTATACCAGCTGCTCCAACAATGCAAGTTCTGGGACACAACCTCCTCCCCTTTTAACATGTTCTGTCATCAGGTGAGTCTTATCTCAAAAACAATCCAATATGAAACAAGAGAAACAGAGACACTGCTTTCCCTTTAACCAGAAACAAAAAGCACAACAAAACTGAAAGTAAAACGATTTACACTTATATGGCAAAATCTGTAAGCACACATTAAAGCAACATTAATCTAATACAATTCTAGCATCCACTCAATCTCCAAAGGGTACCACGAGATGAGAGCAAAGGCAAAGAATATTCAGAGGAGATGTAAAACTGAGCCTTGTGCAACATGACTATTACTTTCACTGCAGCCCTGTCATTTTTACTCAAGGAAAGTTTCCTGTAGGATCTTAGAAAATAGTGAAGCAAAAGATCCAAAAGAGCAACCAAGTTTTCAATGCTAGTACTGAGTTCTGCAAGTAGAGATCACTGCTCCCATCTACATAGGAAGTTACAAAAGACCAAAGTCTGCACAGAAAACACATTGATTTTATTATCAAAATAAGGAGCTTAATCAAAGATATGTTTTAGAATCTGGAGGTATGTAACAGTCATGATATCAAACTGTCATGGCATAGCTGGGTCTGAGTATCTAAGGAATGAAAAGAACATGAATGTTTGAATGTTTTAATGAATTAAATGAAAGCCTCCTATTCTGCACGTACTGAAAATTCATGAAACAACACTTCAAACACTTTTCCTATACAGAATTAGAATTGTAGAATATTAATCTGTTTTACACCTCAGAGCCCTTCAGCTACCAGCCTATCCAAGCACACAGCTCTCAGAAATTCCTGCAGCACCCCCAGCATGGCTGTGACCCTACTGCACTTGAAGTCTGACAGCAATGAGTTAGAAGCACCCAACCTTCAGGTCTGCAGAGTGAAAGCTGACAAGCAGAACAGACACCGACCTCCTTGTTATTCTTGTCCAGCAGCATTAGAAAAAACTCCATGTCCAGCTGCCAAGGCCTCTCTAAGCTTCACCATGTACAGAGCAACCTCTCAGCCACCAGCAGCTCCACATTTAACATTAGTAAGGATTACAAATGACATCCATTTCACATGCTGCAGATCTAATCTTGTCTGGGGCAAGGACTAAACATATCGTGCTTTGTCACAGGATATACAGACACAGATCCCTGATAAGAACCAGCAGGACAGCTTTCAGGGAGACATGGTGGCAGCTGGAAGCTGAGCCTTCCAGGCAAGGCAGAAATTGGTGAAATTACCGCACTCAGAGTGAATGGAAGTCTGCTTCCTGCCGACAGATATCTTTGGGGAAAAGTAGCAGGAACAAAGAGAAGGAAATGAGTAAGTCTCCTTAATGCACTCAGAGAAAAGTGGATGCCTGAGAAAAAAGATACATGGCTCAAGCCCTGGGGACCTAGGGGGAGAAACAATGAGTGTGCTGCACTCCCACCTAGAACACTGAAAACTGCGGGGCAAAAGGAAAGGGAGCCTCAGCACGTACCCCTGACACCCCAGCGAGGCAGGACAGCGGTGCCAGCTCAGAATCACTGAATCAATCAGGCTGGAAAAGAGCTCTGACATCATCGAATACCCCATAACCAAACACCACCCTGTCAACCACACCATGGCACAGGCTTTCCTTAAACACCTCCAGGGATGCCAACTCCACCTCGTCCCTGGGCAGCGCATTCCATGGTTTAATCACCCCTTCTGGAAAGGAACTCTTCCGAATGTCCAACCTGAACCTCCCTGGAGCAGCTCAACAGAGCCCTCTTGTCCTGTCACTGCTGCAGGGAGCTCGACCCCCACCTGGCTCCTGTCAGGGAGCTGTGGAGAGCACTGAGGTCTCCCCAAAGCCTCCTTTACTCCAGGCTGAACTCCCTCAGGCACTGCTTACAGGACTTGTGCTCCACACCCTCCAGAGCCCCGCTGCCCTTCCCGGACACGCTCCAGCGCCTGGAATCTTTCCTGCAGCGAGTGCACAGCACAGGACACGGCACCAGGCGTGGCCTGGCGAGTGCCGAGCTCAGGGGCGCAGTCACTTCCCTGGTCACGGCCGGTCCGGGCTCGCTCTGTGGAGAGCGGCACCCCCGCACAGCCCCAGCGCGGCCGGGGGAGCTGCCCCGGGCCGGGGGGCGCGTTCAGCACGCCGCTCTCCCGGGACGGGGCCGAGGGGCGGCGGCGATCGGGGCACCCGCACAGCCCCGGCCCGCCCGGGCACGGGGACAAAGTTCCCTCCCGGGCCCGGCCCCGCTCAGCCCTGCGGGTTTTCTCGCCCGCGCCACCCCCGGAGCGCCGGGACCCGCCCGTTCCCGGCCCCGCTCCCGTTCCCGGCCCCGCTCCCGGTACCTGAGGCCGCACCGGGCCCGGCGCCCCCCGCGCTCCGTCCGGCGGCGGCACCGCCCGCCCGCGCCGGACAGCGGCAATCCATCCCCGAGCCCGCGAGCGACCGCCCCGCCCCGGGCCGGGCCCATCGACCCGCTCGGCCAGCGGCTCCACGGCCCTGTGCTGCTGCCCGCCTCTCGCCTCGCTGCGGGCGGGGCGGGGGGACATCCCTGTCCCCATCCCTGTCCCCATCCCTGTCCCCATCCCTGTCCCCATCACCATCCATATCCCTGTCCCCATCCCTGTCCCCATC
>PYHW01010821.1:1711903-1723627 GCA_013186435.1 Turdus rufiventris | reverse complement strand
CTAAGAGACATCCAAATCTGATGCCCCTTAAAATTGGTTGTTAGAAGTAGCAAGACACAATCCCTACCCTGAAGCATTTATAGCATAAGTGGCACAAGGACATGCAGTGAATTATGCACTTGGTTCAAACTGTCCTTTTTTTTATGTACCCAGAGTATACATTATAAATACTGTCTTGATTTGTTATTCTTCTGGTCTCACTATCACTACTGGCTTTTAGCCAAAATGTCCAATATGATGCTTTTACATTAAATTGTGATTTTACAACCTTGTAAAGAGATTTTAGGTAAACTGAATTATCTCAGACAAAGCTTCTGAAAAATAGCAGTCCTCTTGAAATGGTGCATTCTGAGGAATTTAGAGGAGTTGAAAAATATATAAAATGTGACTGCAAAAATGTGCATCTCACAGCATCTACTTTTCTTTGGTCTAGCAGATCTTTGTTTAGTATTTCTACTAAGACTCAGTAAACTTACATGGCTTATTCAAGGTCAGACACTTCAGCAGCAGCAACACCTGGAGAGAAAAACCAGAGTTATGATTACCGTGCTTTGACAGAGAAACTGCATGTAATACTTTCCTATAGCTAATAGTGCCTTTACTAAATAATATATTGAAAAATATTATGCATAATTTATATTAAAATGGGATGAATGTTTTCTATTAAAAAAAAATCCCACAGCATTTGTACAGGGATAATAAATAAGGCAACAGGGAAGGTTGAGGTTCCCATGCTCTTCTGTCTTACCTATCATGCATTGACAGAAAAGCTCAGCTTGGTTTGCTGCCCCTGGAAAATGCTTTCCCACAGTGATCGGCAGTAGTGATGATAAAAAATCTGTGATATGCAGATTTTCTCTCTTTTAATACTTTAGTCTCCTTTGACAGTGGTAAGCACATGAAATCCCACCTGAATTAAAACCAGCTTGCTGGGTGTAGCTCCACGTGCTCCTCTCATGAATATGAGTACCAAGATTTCTTCATCACAGGATGAAGCACACTATGGTTCGTGGGGCATTTTGAGATAAACAGGTCAACATCGTCAGAAGCCCAGAAGTTTGCAGCTATTACATTTAAAAACATCACAGGACTTCTCTATTTTTAGCTCTTGATTAAGTAATTTGCTTCCTATTGTAAAAGTTCCCATGATGATCTTGTGCCTTCTCTGAAAGAAACTGTTATGAGAATGATTTCATTTTTGTTTTTACTGTGCTTTTTTCAGGAATTAGATTTTAGTAAACACATGTGATAAAACAATATGTATCTTGAAAATATAAACATACTGTGTATTTATTTTTCTTGCTGTGAATATTTCAGCTACATGCATAGCATTTTCATAGGCAAAACAAAATTATATCTAGTTCCCAACACCACTGTAATATTTTCATAAGATAAAAACATCCACAAAACATGCAAACCTTCTAAATTGCACTTATCAAGAAAATTTGCATTTAGCATCTTCTCATATATGTTCCACTTACAAGAAAATAAAAGCTGGTTTGGAAGAAATAGATCAGATCCCAAGAATGAAATTTAATACTGTGTTGATCTCATAATAGAGCTCTACAAAGGAATTGAATCTACTCATTTTAGAGAAATTCTTCCTTCAAAAGGATTTGGAACAGATCTTTGATGAACAAGATGTTCATGTTGGTAAACAAGGCAAAGCAGCAGAAGAAACTGTATTAAAAATTCAAACTGACAAAGTCAGTTTTGATCAACTTCTGCTCTCCTTAGGGAAAGGATACAGTCTGAGTGTTCAGGACCAGAGTCAGTGTAGGATGCATGACAGCGGGGTGTTCCCCTGTCCTGTTGGGTTAGCTCAAAAGTCCATCTAGCTCAGAATCCTCATGTCTCCCCAAAGTCTCAAAAGGATGCCTGGGAAAATGGTGTTGGAAACAAGGGAGTTTTTCCATGGTGCACCCTTCTGCCTTATATTTGTCCCCAGCTGTCCTTGAGGTGTTCTCACATCCTAAGTCCAGCTTGCCAAGAAGCCTCTTGTGACTGAGGGAATGATTTTATTGCTCAATTATCCCCACTGCCTTCCTTTCCTACTGGTCAAATTCTTGGGAGGCTGAAATGAAAACATTCATATGAATACATGAAATATAGTTAGACTGTTAAAGTTACAATTTCCATTCTATTTTCAGTCCTTTTTTTGTGTATTTACAAACATTTTGTGGTTTTGACCCTTGCTAAACTATTACATGGCTGCTTTCTTAAATGTTTTACCTGATGAAAAAGCTCTAAGAAATCTTAGTGCTTAAAAATGTATTATTTTGAATAAAATCTATGCTGATCACTATGAGAACTACTGGTACTTACAGTAAAAATGATACTCTGCAAATGTAATAGAAGAAAAAAAACACAAATATTTTTGTGATGGAATTTTATATCAACCATTACTTTTAATAGCTGTAGAAAATTAATTGGAACTGAGAGCTTTTTCTGCTTCCTACTGAACATTACTTGCAAATATTAGCTAGTGATGAAATTACAGATGAGTAAAACAACTCTTTTGGGGAACTTGTCATCACTTACTTCAGTTTCTTTACTCTGCTGATTTATAATAGGAAAGAAAACAGGAAGCTTAATTGGTAATGAGATTTCTCAGACTGAAAATTACTAAATTGCTATCACTCAATTATTTTCAGTAGATGAGTTGTGATCATTAATTGTTTTTAAAAAGACAAATTTAAAAACCATTTGAAAACCTATTCAAGCAAACCAAAAAGTAAATGGAAAGTAAACCTTTTGGAAGTGTTCTCATTTATAGAATTACCGTGACATTAAGATAAATCATAAGTAGGAGCGGACTGCATGTGTAGCCTTCATGCATGTTGGCAACCAGAGAGCCATTTGAGCACCAGGGCTGGCAGAAATGCATGTGTGAGCATGTATACCTGTCCTGGTGGAGATGTGATCCAAAAACACCAAACGGGCCTTAACAGAGAGCCAAAAGTGAATTTTATATTTACATCGAATATCCCCATTAAAGCAACTCTCCTAAAGGCCAAATCAGGCAGTTCCTTCAACACAAGTCCCATCAGATGGAGCTGCTGATAACCTGACCCCTCATGTTCAGAACACAGAACAGATTTTTACATTTGTGCTTTTGCACATTCCTGGGTGAATAATCACAATGATTCATGGAGGCACATTGCAACATAAGGTGGTATTCAAAGGGAATGCAAGTATTGCCCAATATGGCAATAGGGAACTGATCCCTTGCTGGGAATGCATACTGCTCCAGAGAAGGCAGGGATTCTCCTCACAAGTGCCTAAAGCAAAGAAATGAATGTCCCACATTGGTTCTTACCCCATTAGCAAGGGACACCTCCTGTGTATGTGTGGGCTCTATAGAGAGAGCACACAAATGGATTAAAGTGGAAGCTGTTCTGCAGGGAAATACAGGATGTAAAGTTTTGGTTTTCACATCTTCTGATTTTAACACAACTGGTCTTCTCAATGCAGATGCTCCTAAACTGCAAAAATGAAATTTTATCAATTTTCATTCAAAAATGAAATTTTATCAGGTGAGGAATTGCATGGAGAGAGCTACTGGTTTGGGGCTTTGCTGGTACATTATTTTTAGATCAAAAAGTTTCAAAGTGTATTGTTCATAAAGGTCAGGTCTGTTGGCTTGTTAGCATAGCACTCCAGATTGAACAGGCATGTAGTGCTCTAAACAGAGATTTTGATGCCGCTATTCTCACTGTAAAGACTAACATAATTAATGTAATCTGTTTGTCTAGAAGATTTTGTCCAATTTGCATATTCATTAGCATAATTTACCAGAGTGTTTGCTTTTAATACCGTTTTTTAAAGCAGCAGAGTGAGAGAAATACGTGGATACAATATGTTAGTTTTGATATATTTATGATACTGGACATGTGAAGACCCCACCATTAAAAATTGGCTGTGGCCTTCTTCAAAGACATCCACATGACCCTTACAGTGTCAGACACAGCTCTGTAGAGCTGCAAATCAGCTTTTATACATTTTGGTGATTTGTTAAGGTATTATTTCAATAAAATTTCCTACAGTCTTTGAGCATGACAAGCAAGGAACCCCAGTTTTACAGAAATGAGTTAACAGTTTCTTTATATATTTCCAAACAGATAGAATAAACCCAGCATGCATGGAGGCACCCAGCATTCAGAAATAGTGCTTTGAAATTGTTTCCATTTTGTATGCAAGCAGCATTTTCACTAGAAATAGATTCAGTTATACACTTACTGAAGAACACAGTCTTTTTAAAGTGTTCCACTGCTGACTAACTTAAGTAGGATTGTATATTGTTTCTAAATAAATCATTGATCTTAATAAGAAACTTGGACTGCAGATAGCTGTGATAATTGAAAAAGATGCTGCCCAAGCTGTTCATTGCCTTCCTCCAGCTCTGGTGGAGGGAACGTTCCCTATTCTGTGAGAGAACATTCTCTATCATGCTAGAAAGAAGGCAGCCAAATAATTTAACCCATCAGAAGGGGTATTTTTAGTTATGTCCTATTTTGTCTAGAGACAATTGGAGAGTGCTCATCCACGCTTCTCTGACAGAACTGTGGATGCTGTAATATCCAGGTAACTGATAGTATCTATTCAAGCAGCACCCTGCTGCATCCAGAGAAGGACACCTGTCCACGTGAGTTCCAAATTCTCCTCCTAGTCCTCCTCTCCTCCCTGCATTATCTTGAAGTAAATACAATAACAGTAATGTGGCACAGTGACCAAAGATGTGATATAATAACCTTATAACATCCCTTGTCTTCAGAAAGCTAATCTGAGGAGTCAAGAGTTTGGGTCAGCTGAAGAGAATATACTTTTATCAAAATTCACACACCATGAAAAATCCAAACCCATACGAGCGTTTCTAAACAATCCTCTTATGAAAAGCCATTCAGAATGAGAGGTCAAATATTAGCAGCCAAACCCTCTCAAAAGTTGATAAGCAATGGTGAAAGCCAGAAAAATGTCTCAGAACAGAAACCCATTTGTTTACCTGTCACACATTCAATTACTTACAGTTTCAAATGGCTGGGTAGAAAAAAAAAGCCCCGTGGTGCCATTGCATTCTCTATGACTCTTCATGCTACTTCTTTTGTGAAATGACCCACTAGGCTCACCTTGGTCCTCTTTTCCAATCCAGCTTTACTGCCTCTGACACTTGCTGCTGTTTAAAGTCTCAGTGTTACCCCTGTGGGCTTCTGTGCCCTGCTGGAAAGTCCACATAACAGTTAAACAGCTGTTAAACTGCAAACTGGTGACACACTGGTTTTATTTAGCACACAACTGACATCTTTGAAAAAAAAAATCAAGGACCACTAAATTAAAAACGGTGATTTTACATAAATTTGTGAGTTATCATGGGTTTTACTCAAATTAATGTTCATGACACAGTGAACATGGAAGCTGAGGCAAGTCAGGCACTTACAGCTGTGATTGATTTAGGTTCTCAGTCCAGCTGAACTGTGTGGGTCACATGAAAAAGGCAGCAATACACTTTTGTTCCAGCCAAGGAAGTAAATAGGTGCACTGAGAACACATAATAATGTTTCTATCACACAGGAAAGCCCAGACTTTCTGATCATGGGCAAACTGTCCACTGCTATTCCTTGGCTCCCAGGTGTGACCTGTGTAGAGCCTGTGCAGTACAGATACAACTCGAGGGCAGAGGTTTGTGCCCTGCTTTGCATCTGCTGCCATCCTTCTGCTGGTTCTCTTACAGTGGCATTATAAAGGACTAAGGTGTTATGAGAAAGAACAGAGTAACAGCACACAGATAACTAATTTTGAATGGAAAATCAAGCTGTAAATAGAAATGCAATTTCCCTAGACTTATGCACATTTTGCCTCAGCCCAGAACATCAAGTTGTTGAAGCATGATTTTTCAGTCAAATTCTTTTTCTAGGTTTGTCTTTTGATAGATGATTTGCTGTTATTCCTACCAAATAAAACCAGCAGTAGTGGTGTTATCATCACAATAGTCCAAGGATATAAACAAGCCCCAGTTTATAAGTTTCTCTCTTCCTTACACATCTTGTTTTAGTGTACCAAGAATTATAGCTGTGTTTTTTCCCAGCCTTCATTTAGCAAAAAAATATGGTTGGACTAATTATATTTCGAAAGTTAATGGTTTTAGTTGATCTATGTTGAACTCTTGGAGAGCAGCCACATCAAATGAGTTCCTGGTAATTTGCCATGACTTCACCATGTGCAGCCCCATGAAATTACATGCCTCCCATGTGGCTGTTGCTAGAGCTATGCCAAAATCAACCAATTACACAGTAATCTTGCTTGTGGCCCTTCTTGGAGGAAATCTACACGCATCCTTTATCTGGGTAGATAAAATGTTTTGGGTTTTTTTAGCTTTCTGTAGTATTCTCCAGCTATTGGAAAACCTATTTATGTGAAAATACTCAGAACATGATGGTTAAATGATTGAGCAGTGTACTTTTTAATAATTATTTACAATAAAGGAATATTGTCCAATGGATAACCTAGACATGATTTTTCTTGTTTGTTTCTCTAGGTTTTATTGTCATGTTTAACTGGGCTTAAGGGCTGTTCAGTGTGATGTGCTGGATATTAAGGTGCCTTTTAAATTCAGTTTATGCCAATCTGAATGGCAACATGCTGATCCAGGCATCAGATTCTCAGCCCTCCTGGGCATTTCCAAAATCCTTCCACCCCTGGAACTTCCTTGTGTTTTCAGTTTTTTTATTTTCTCTTGCACTTAACTGCACTTCCCAGGCCTGGATCTATATATGGATTCACAGCGTTGTTCTTTCTGCACGTTCAAGGGCAGGCCATTAACTGCATGAAAATGATCCAGAGTGAGCAGGATGCTGAAAAGCTTCCCACACAGCTTAGCAAGGGATTTGTAATGCTTTGTCTAGGTATACACTTCTTCAGGCTGAGGTACTTGTATGAAATTCTAATACTTAGCATTGCTGGAGCTGGTAAACCATACCTACATCTTGGAAAACTGTGATGCCTCATGACTTATTTGTATAACACTTGCAGAAAACTGTCTGCAAATTCCTTCCATCTGAATCAAACTGTTAGACTGCATCTCTGTTTACCTGTTGATTAATAGAAATACTTTCTTTCTGATTTTAATCCTCTCATTCATTTGTATTCACCTACATTCCTTTGTTCTGTGTTTACTCTGTAAACTGCCTGGAGGCAGATGGCAGCAGGAGGAGGATGCTCTGCAATGGTAATTACTTCTGTTATCATGGATGTTTAGGAAAAGATCACCTGCAATCCAACTGTGCTTACAAAAGCTGGACTTGGTGCATCATAGAAGGATGCTGTTGCTGGATTATGTGTGCTGTATAGGATTTCACAGAATCATAAAGGTTGGAAAAGACCTCTAAGACCAGCCCAGCACCACCATGCTCACAGCTAAACCATGTGCCCAAGTGCCACATCCACATGCTTTGTGAACACTTCCAGACACCAGGTAGAGGTAATTCAGGCTTTTGGTCATTCCCATTCCATTGGTAAGATTGAGAATATACAAAGACATGGCCTCTACACATTAAAAACTTCGTTTCTGGTACACCTTGAAACAATGAAAAGCTTTTCACAGCTCAGCAGCTGACTTTTGGCCAAGTAAGGATGAAAAGATTCAGAAAATTACACCATGAAAAAAGACTCTGGGCTTTACCAAAGAAATAAGTAAAGGTTGGAAAACCTTTCTATGAAAGAAATATGCCAATCAGCACAGCAATCCTGCTGGATCTAGCTGAATTTCAGCTTTACAAGCTCAATTTTGTGATTTAAGCACAAGACTTTTATGCTAAAAATATCCGCCAAGATAATCTAGATGCCAATGCATAAAACTACAAAAGGTCCATACAGAAACCAGAATTGAAATTCAGATTGATCTATTTGAATTTGGATGAATTAATACATCAAACTTGTGTTTATGGTCCAACAATGTGGGAATAATATTACTTAAAGAGAAATCTTGCCCCTTTATTTTATTGGACTGGTGCCTGAGTCCACAGCCACCTGAAAACTGCATCTGGCAAGGCTGATAAAATGAAACATGAGATCTCATGGCAGGGAGTTCCCTTCCCTTGCAAACCTGTGATTGACTTGGCACCTTGAAACTGAGAGAAATCCTATGCTTTTGGGTTCTTAAATGTAAATTCTACTGTAATTCAGTAAACTAAAATGCACCAGCACTGCTCTTTCTCAATGTCATACTTCATGCAGGCTCAGGAAGAACACACACTGATAGCAAGAGATTGCAATGGAGCTGCTTAACAGAATTGTTTCACTTTCCATATGACCTGCAGTACTTTTCTGTTCTGCTCAACCTTTTTGTTCTGCTCAGTGCCCCACCATTTCCCAGAAAACACTTGTACTCACAGGGAGGAAAAGATAAATTCAGCAACGGGATATTTTCTGTAGAGTGCATTCCAGTAAGTGCTTTTGGGTGTGATTTAAAGTTTTATAGTGAAATGATGCTTCTGCTAGCAGAAAGTCTCCAGCACACTATTACAGCCATTCTACTCTCTGTCCTTTCACTTTGCTATTAAGGTTTAGCAAGACTAATCAGGAGCATTTTTTGGGAATATTAGGTAATAAATGCTGGTCAGCTATGGAACACAAATGATTGTTCTGTTCTGAAGTCTCACTGCAGCTGGGTAAATTAACTCTGGTCCTGATCCCCTCTGTGCAGGCTCTGTGAGCTGTGTGGCCAGGACAGGACCTGCCAGCTCCATCCTTTCCACATGCCTCAGGTTTTTGGTCCTCGTTTTGTGCTCCTCTGGGAGGATATTTTAACTCCAGCAGCTGGAGCCCGAAGCTGCTCTCTCATTCCATGATTCCATCTGCCAGATGCAGCAGTTGAACCTGCTGCATGTACAACTCTGACTACCAGGTAATAAAACTGAGAAGAGAGTGAAAAGTCCACATGGTAGTTTATATCCTAACTGTATTTATTACAGGCAAATATTTTCCTACGCACACACAGCAGCACATAGAAAGGAAAGGGCTATTCGCACTTTCTCTGAAAAGCTTTCAGAGATATTCATCTTTAATATTCTACCTCAGCACAGCTCACAAGCTACACAATATCCTGCAGAAATCCCTTTCATTATCTGTAAAATGTCTCATAATGTTCTAGTCATAATTTGCTTTGACATTAAAATAAAAATGTTAATATTCTCAATGTCTCCTTTCCTTGCTTATGTTCCTCAGGAAGATCTGGCAGCCCACAGAAGCCAGATGGTGACTTGAACTTCCCAAATGAACTGCCTGGCTGCTGCTACTGAAAGGGATGGTTTTGCTCTCTCCTCTCTCATCCTGAAGGGCATGTACCTAGTCCTTCTTTGCTTTGGCACTGACTCTAGTCTATCCCTCCAGTGAAAAACGGCCAAGAGGCTTTTAATTAGAGACAGCTGAAACCAGGTGAGGAGAACATGCTTGAAGAAGGAAGAACACCATGAGAATACTTGGAGGGCTCCCTAAAGGACACAGGGCCACCTGCAGCTACACAGCTCCAAGGAGAAGTCAGGGTGTCACACCAGGACAGGACCAGTGTGGAGGTTACTAGAGGGACAAGGCAAGTCTAATACCAAGCCAGCAAGCAAGGCTAGGACAGACCTGCAGCGTAGCTCAGAAAAAATATGAAGAGCCAGAGCTGAGCTTAACAGGGTCTCCAGTTCTCTGGGACAAGGACTGTGGGGTGGAGAGCCCTGGTGATGCTTATTAGAGCAGTTCAGATTCATTAGTGCTAGCTGAGTCCTGACAATTACTCATTTTGATGGACTACCAAATTTGTTCACAGCTTGACATCCAATTATGCCATGAAGCTCACACCTTGTCATTACCAAGGCAGGAGCAGAAAGCAAAGGACTGAACATGCCTGAAATGCCCGATATGAGAACTGTTAAAACACTAAGATACTTTGAAAGCTAACAAAAAGTAGTGTGTGGCTGCAGTACACCACAGGGCAAGGACTGGGCCAGAGCTGGGGGGCTCAGCACTTTGTCCTTCAAAGCTTGAAGAGCTGTGGAAGGTGGAAAGAAAGGGAATACTACAGACTATATTTTGTCCACCTGAACAGCAGACCCCATTGTGTCTTGCCCTCTTTGGGACAAAGATGATGGGAGGGATCTGTCGCATCTCCTTCAAGGAGGGACTGTGGGATCTGGGCCAGTTTAGTCTGGAGAAGAGGATCTCATTAATGCATATAAATATCTCAAAGTCAGGGGCCAAGAGGATGGTGCCAGACTCGTGAAGAATTTCTTTAGACCGAAGGTGGCAGAGCCCTGGAACAGCTGGGCGGGGAGGGCCTGGAGTCCCCGCACAGGAGCCATTCTGAACCCACCTGGATGCACTCCTGTGTCTGCTCCAGGTGACCCTGCCCGGGCTTGGGGCATGGGCCCAATGATCTCACAGTCCCTTCCAACTCTAACATTTCTGTGATTGAAATGGATTTGCCCATTGGATTGCCCATGCAGGCGGTGGAGTCACGTCCCTGGAAGTGTTTAATGAAAACCCGGACGTGGCACGCGTTTGACACGGTGCTGCTCGGCCCGGTGACCTCGGCGGTGTTTTGCAGCCCGGCTGGGGCCGTGCCATTCCCGTCACACGCACCGGCCGAGCAGCCCTGCGCCGCTCCCGCCGCCCTGAGGGCTCCGCGCTCCGCCCGGCGGGCGAGGCCGCGCCACCGCACGTCACGGGGCGGGGCGGGTCAGCCATCTTGGGCTCGCCGGGCAGCGAGCGAGCGGGCGGGGGCGGAGGCAGCGCCCGCCCTGCGGAAGTCCCTCGGTGCCGCCGAGCGCAGCCCGTCGAGCCCCGCCGGAGCCCAGGGCTGCCCGCCGTCCCCAGCACCGCCGCTACCGACCAGCATGGCAGGGCGGCTCCCGGCCTGCGTGGTGGACTGCGGCACGGGGTGAGACACGGCCGCTGACAGCTCGGGGCCGCTCGGGGCGGGGCCGGGCGGGTTCCGCCGCCGATGCTGCTGCAGATGGCGGCGGGGGTCGCGCCGCCGGGCCGGGCAGCCGCGCCCGAGCCGCCGCGGGGCCGGTGCCGGGAGGGATGGGCCGGGCTGGGCTGGGCTGGGCCGGGCCGGGCCGGGGGGAGCATCCAGCCGCCTTCCCTTCTCCGCCCGGAGGGAGCCGTGTCCCGCTGCGGCCCCGCTCGCTGCTCTCGGGCCGGTCGGGGCCGTCCCCATCGGTCTCGGCCCGGAGTGCGGGACCTTGTGCGGCTGCCGGGGCCGGGGCAGGCGAGCGGGGACACGGCTGCCGAGGCTGCCCAGAGCCCCCGGGATGCTGCGGCTCGGGGGAATCGCCGCTGTGCCCGGCTCTGTCTAGGGGGATGGTGTGCATTTATTTTTTTTTTAATGTGTGGATAATGTCATTTATTCAGTGTTACTTCTCTCTGTGGAAGAAAAAAAACCCCTCCCCTTCCATCGAGCAGGCGCAGAGGAACTTCCTTAGTTTTGTCAAAGCCTCTTCCTGCTTTCGGGCTTTTATACCTTATAAGGCAGTTTTCAGTGTCAAACCTGAACCAAATCCGCTTTGGAAACGTTTCTTTTCGTCCAGCAGCTGCCAGGCGGTGCCGAGAGCGCGGTGCCAGCGCTCCGTACCCCAGGAGCGGTGCGGAGCAGCCCCGGGAGCCGGGCCGGCCGGGGCAGGGCTCAGCCCGGAGGTGCCCGGGAGCCGGGCCGGCCGGGGCAGGGCTCAGCCCGGAGGTGCC
>PYHW01010821.1:1700800-1711428 GCA_013186435.1 Turdus rufiventris | reverse complement strand
CATCAGGCATCGGCTTTTCATTTGAAGGGAAAGCACTGCTGTGTTCTCAAGGCTCTTTAGCTACCGCTGATGGCATGCTGCTTCTTTCACTCGTTTTTTACTTTTGTTTTACCTCTCATCCCTTTTGCTAAAAATAAAGAAAATTTTCAGTGAGTGCTCCGTAGATGCAGATATTTATCGTGCTTTCCTGAAAGGGCGTGTTCTTATGCAAGCTAAGTGCTTGCTTCTAAAAGCAAGTGCTCATCATCCCCTTAAGAGAAGCTCTTTGGTGTAGGACATTAGTAAGTTGGTCTTTAGGAAGAGCAGGTATGTGTGTGTCTGTCTGATGTCTACATGGCTAACAGTTGTATGAAGAAGTCATTTGTGTAGTGAAAGCAGAATCAAAACCTTGAATTCTGCGGGATGGAGGAAAGCTAACACAGTGAGAATGAGGGTATGTGGCTGAGTGCTGTTTGTCTTTCAAAACAGAAGATCTGTAACTTCTCTGCCACATGGCACCAGAGGCTTTTTCCCATCCCACATGTGTGTGTATCACTGGTAGTCCCACTAAAGGCACTAATTATGTCTTTATAGGTTTGTAAGTACAAGTTGTGACCACTGGATTAGAAATTCGCTTAAAGCTTTCAGCAATGCCCTGCAGGAGCAGCATGCAAGCACAGAGCTGTGTAAGAAATAACTTTGTCTTGTTGATGTGAGAGGTGTACCAAGACACAGGAGTGTTAAAACAAATGTTCCTGCGGAAGATGTGTGTGCAAGTACACCATTAATCAACTTCACTTCAGAGGGTGTACTCTATAATGCTCTTCAATATGATGATAGCCAAGTCCTGTTCCTGTTTAGTTTATTCATTTCCCTACAAATCTTCAAAAAATATTCTAAGATGCTGTTTCATTGTGCACCATTTTTTTTTAAATGCAGCCCAGCCTGTTTTCACGTGCATTTCCTCATCTGAGGTCGTTCTTCCATAAAATTCTACTTCAAGAAAGTAGGGATAAAGATTTGTAGCACTGTAAAGATTGTCGAGTGTTGGAGTGGTTTGAATTCCATAATTTCAGTAGACAAAAATATAAAGTGACGAATTTAGAAAAGAAAACACGATAGTTGAGGTGAATAAGAAACAGGTGGGTAAGAGTGCAGTGGGTTATGATAGCATGATCATGCTCTTGGCTTTTATTTTTTGTTTGGTGCAGCCCTCCCAGTCCATTTTGCTTTTTGTGTGAGAACACAAACTATGTGCTCAGTGCAGATCAGCTGAGGTCTCAGTGTTCTGTCCCATCTGCAAAAATGACAGAAAACAGACAAATTAAATATAGCCCCCGAAAAGAGGTTTTGGAAATACAGCCAAAACAGAAAGGGTGAAAGGAACTGCCTTGCTTAGAATAGGCTTTAAAATGTGCGCTGGTTTTCCAATAAGTAGGGTTTTTTACAGGGAAGGGTTGATAGTTTGTAATCTCAGGAGAATTGACCTCAGTCAGCAAAAGGGCAGGTGTAGGGCTTGTATTGAAGAGTGTCTTCCTGTGTCTTGTGCTTGTAGCCACAGTTTAGTTTGCATATCTCAGTGTTACATTTTGGGCTTTTTTTTTTAATGTTGTGTGTGCATTTTTGCCAGCTAAGAGAGGGATGAGAAAGGCAGTGGAGTTCTGCTTTTCAACATCAGCCTGCACTGATTATACAAATGATAAGGACTTCTTTCAAAGCATAAGGAGACCAAAACACAGAGGAGATTGGGGAGATAATATGGTGGCTGTTGCTTGAGGTTTTAACAGCTCAGTCAAACTTTTTAGGGCTTATCTAAGTACATGTCATATAGCTGGAGCTGGGAAATGGGTTTAATCAGTGACATGGCAATCAGACGCAGCTGAAATTCTTCCAGTGTTACATTTGTTACCCTGACATTTGCATTCTTTGCTTAAGCAAACTTGATACCTAGAAAATAAGATATTTGATACCTAGCAAGAGCAAGTAAATACTTAGTTGTGGTTTTAGAAGCTACTTGTCTGAAGCACTGTTCTTTTAATGGTACAGTAGAGTTACAAGCATGATACGAAAAATCTGAAGAGCCCAGTTCTATATCTAGAAATAGTTACAGATATAAGATACAGATATAAGACAGCCTTGTCTAGTTTAGTTTTAAGTATATTGTTGTTTTGTTGGGTAATCTGTAGCCCAACACTGTGGCCCTTACTGTCAGGAAGTCTTTGTCCATGTTAGTAGTGAATTTGACTTCACTTGGCTGCTGAGAGCCCCTCTCTTTCTCTTCTTTCCACAAAAGATGGGGACCAGGTCCATGAACAATGAGCTATGAAGTAGCACCTCTGGGCTGTTCTGTTAATATCCTTCAAACACTGGCAAATTTTTGATTTTCCTGAAGTCAGTAGGTATACCATGAATGAGACTTACTTCATACTTTGGTGTATTTAAAGATTACATGCATTTTAAAACAAAAATTCAAAATAGAAAAATGAGATGGAGTTCTTCCAATAAAGTATGTGAGCAACGTACCAAAGAAAGGAAAAGGCTCTTAGTCATTTTTTAATCACAGTAGGCTGCAGTCTTTTACTGTGTGCCTTTTGGGTATTTGAATTGTTCTTGCCTCCTCTTCTACAGGCGAACACAGCACTGCCTGCAAGTCATGATTAAAAGCTCTTCCTACGCCACTTTGGAATTTAGCTTGATTAGGTTGACAAGTAGATTTTAACTGTGTCTTTCTGTGTGAATGCACTTTTTTCCTTCAGTGTAACTTGTATAACACTGAATTAGCTCATTCAGGATGGCAGATAATTGCAAGTGTTCAAATTAATGGCTCTTCAGCTGAGCTGCAGCAAGTGGCTATGCAACTACTGCACTTCCAAAGTGGGAATTTAATTATAGCACTGAAAAGGGGTTTACAGAATATTATTTGTATTTTCTATACCTGAACTTTTGTTTTCTGGAGGTTTTTGTGCCATTTTTCAGTGTCAGTGGTGACCAGCTTCTCTAATGCACCCAAGAGTCTTCTTGGGAGGGTCATGTCTGTTGGTAAATTGGTTGTATGATTGTGGTGAAAAAACCCAACCTGTTGTCATGGGTCTTGTTTTCTGCCTCCTCTCCTATGCCAAGCTAGACCTCTTTTTAGTTTCCCATGCACAAGTTGCAAAAAGTGATGTGTTTTTTTAACTTCTTCCTTGCATACTAGAGGTGAATTAAAGGTTTTGGGTTTGACTAGAGAAAGATTTCCTGTTCTTGATGAGAAGTCAGGGTTTCTTCAACACCTCCTGGCAGTCTGGTTTCCCACTGAGCTGAGAGCCAGGAGGATTGAGGCTGCTCAGGATTTCCAGGGTTTCTTGATGTGGAGTTGCAAGCTGCTTTTTGGAATGAGTCACATGGATCTCTGAGAGTTTCTTGGCTATTTGGTGTCTCTGAGCAGTGAATGAAGGAAGAAGCAAATTTGGGCACACAGAACCTCAGAGAAGCAGAAGTGGCTGGAGTGAGCTTTGCTTTGGGGAAATTCTCTTCAAATCCTACTACTCTAGTTAATCTTCATGCAACACCTCTATAGCTCTTAAGAAAAGCAAAGTATTTATGGGTTGAGTGTCTTCTGATAAGGTATATGACAGGATTATGTTGTTCTGTTTTATCTTCTGGGTTTTGACCTGAGAGTGTAAATGAGTACAAGATCCGTGAAAAGCAATAATCTACAACAGAGAGCAAAATCTGTGAGGTGAGAAATCCAGTGCTATAAAATCAAGGTAGTGGGAAGTAACAGTCTGTTTTGTGAGCTCTTGAACTTTTTAGTATCTTATACTGTGCCTTGAAATGATTTTTTCTTTCCTAATGTTCCAGGCATGTGTTATTTCTGCAGGTTTTTCAAGGCCTAACTTATGTTTAGTATCAAGATTTCTGCACCATGATATTTTTGCAGTTTGTGCTTCACCTGGATATTTTGTCACGACCTTCTGTGGGCTTGAGTCTTCATGAAAATTTTCTCTTTGGGCTGAATTTTCTCAGTGTTGTGTCATCCCAGAAGTAATTTTTCAGTATGGAAAGCATGGATATTCTTTATTCTCATCTATTATCAGACATGGAAAACAAAGTATTTCCTTGATGGCATTTGGAAAAAATACTCTTCCAGGGTTTTAAGAGTATCTTTTGCTTGCCAGTGGCTGAAGTGTGGTTAGGGAAGGAGAGGAAAATGTGTCATCCTACATGTGGAAAAAGGAATTGTACTAGGCTGAGAATTGATTTAATACATATTTGCCAGGAGATTTTGAAGGCTGATGATGGCCTGTGGTGTCTCTTGGACTGTGATGTTCTAGAATCATCCATGTTGCAACACTAAATGCTCAGAGTATGCAATATAATTAGGAATAACAGGAATTCAGTTAGAGTGCATATATTTCTATTGACACATACTTTTTTTTTTTTTTGGTCAATTCCATCATAGGAATCAGTTTATATCTTGTTTTAGTGCATTCCAGAAGCCATTCAAGAGGCAGGGCACCTTCCAGTCCTTCTGTTTCTGCTCCTCTTTTCCTGTTTCTCACTTGTGCATGACACAGAGGAAGGGGGTGGTGGCATTTCAGCATAGAGGACAAACCCACTTCATCCCTGGGCTGGATCTGTGAAGTTAATGATTAATGAACCTGTGCACTGCAGGGCTCCTGCTTGGGGCAAGGTTTAGGGTGTACCTGGGACGGGCAGGTTCCCTTCTTGTTCCTTGCTGTGTTTAGTACCTGGCTTAGACTTTCTGCCCAGCAAGTGTGTGGATTGCATGACTCCTATGGACATTTACATGTCTAAATTAGTTGAAAATACAATTTTTAGGAGTTCAGAAAAACTGCACCAGTTTTGAGTAGTAATCCATGCCCTGTATTGTTTTGTAGGCACATGTAAGAAACTTTGCAGTAGGTCTGTTAGTTCACACAGTTGAAAAGTTTCAACATAATGTTTCAACATTTCGTTTCATCATTGTAGGCTTTCTCTGGGACATGCTAAAGTTTTGACAATTTCAAACAAACTTTTTTTAAAAAAACCTTAAATGAACACTTGTCCAAAATTAGAAGACTTTAGGGAGACAAGGTTAATTTTAAAGGTAAAATAAATAAAAACATACTTGGGTTTGTCCCCAAGGAAGTTCTTTTCTGCTGTATACAAGACAAGAAATCTCTTTTGCTTTAATCTTTAATTTTTGGTTTTGGTCACTGAACTGAAATATATTTAGGTGTACCAGTCTGATAAAAATCATCCTTGTGTAGATTCTTAAAAATATCATTTGGATTGCAAACTTGATAATGCCCATAGCAGGATTACTTTAACCATGAAAATGAAACAGCAATCCTTTCCAAGTGCTGCTAGTGATGTATTGCTGGGGTTTTGTTTATTCAGTTATATCCAAAATTGAAAAAAATAATAATTTTATCCACTCACTTAATGTAGGGTATAATATGACTCGTATTTTTGTCTTTTTGCTATGGTCGTGGGTTTGCATTTTCAAGACTAGACAGAAAAGCTCTAGATAAATGTACTGTTTTATTTTTTCTGGGATTTCCTTTTTCTCTTTATTATTCTCTTGTGGTCAGTGCAAATGTTTGCAGCTGTGCACAGGATGTGTTTTGGCATGCTCAGGCTGGAGAGAGTAAGATGCAGACAGGAGGTTATCTGTTGATACTTTATTTTAATAAATAAATGCTATCAATGAATGAATCCAAATTGTAGTTCTTTACTTAACACCATATCTGTTATCTAGGTTTTCAGTATCATTATTTTTTTGTTGTGACTGCCTTAGATACAGAACATTGTTTATCATCTGCAAGAGCTTTCACAATGCAACTGCTTGCATATTTACTGTCAGACTTCAGAATGTCTGTGATCCCGTTAAATGAGACCTGCTTTTTATATTAAACAAGATTTACTGGTATGTTTTTGCCCACAGCTGAGTGGGACATTTTTTTCTACAAGCCAGCTGTTTCTAATCGGAACTGTCTTTTATGAGAAGTGTGGTGTAACATGATAAATATGTAATCTGGTGCTGTAGTGCAAGTCTGCTCTTGATGGAATACATTTGGTTACCTGTGGAAAGGCTGAAGTGATGAGTGCACAGAGCAGATGGGGAGTGCTGGGACAATCCCTTGGTGCTCCTGCCCTCATTCCTGCTCTCCCATCCATTTGGTTTCATCCTACCCTCTGCTCAGATTGATGGCATTGGGGCCACAGCTCGTGGGTCAAAACTGGAGCTCTCGAGTGCTGAAACTGTGCAAATACCAAGCACAAAACCTCAACTTTTCCCCCTCTCTTTTTTAATGTAGAGTAACTTTACAGTTTTAGCCCCTTTTTGCATTTGCTTGAAAAAACTTCCAAGTCAAGTCAGGATTTTTCTGCATCATAAGACGTGGATTTCACCTGTTTAATTTCTTCAAATGCAGGATTTTGTTTGCTTGCAGGTTATGTATGTGTTCATTCAATTGATCCTTTCTTGCTTTAGTTGTTTAAAAAGATGTATAATTAATTTATTTTCATGAGTTTTTCTTCCTGATAAATATCCGTGCATTCATAGAATATTCTCAGTTGGAAAGGACCCACAAGGATAATTGAGTCCTACTCCTGATGTTCAGCTTCTTTTGGGTAAATGATGTAGAAAGTTGCCAAATAAATCCCCTCCTTCTAGCAGTAACTTATACTGTTAAATAATTATTCATGTAAGACTGCCAAACCTTTGGGCATTCTTTCCTTATTATTTGGAAATACTGCATGGAGTAGGCAGGCTGTGAAAACTGCTCAGAAAGCCCAGAAAAATGAAAAATAAATTTATTTAAAAGCCTATCAGTATAGGTGATTGCTGTGTGGGTGTGGTGTAACACAGAGGCACTGTTAAGACACTTGTTAAAATGAATTAGTCTAGAAGTCTCAAAGGAAGCAGTGAGTAGAAAGGGAGCATTTTGCCTCTGCCAACACAAACTACTCTACTCTCGTTATACAAAGATAATATCCAAAGCCGTTCGCTCTTCTTACTTTGAGGAAAACGCAGTCAAAGGAAAGCTTTAACTTTTGTGTTCAAGTATGTACCAGCATTAAATATTAGAAATGAGTTTACAAATACAATTGACAAAGACTTAAAATTTAGGTGGTAGTATCATCAGGATGGCAGAATTTGGATTTTGTTACTTGGAAACAAATATGGGTTGATTTCAAATTCACTTTTTGTAGCTCAGTTACATGTCAGTCTTTTGGACATAAATGCATCTTCTCTTCCTCTTTACTTTTAGGAGAACTTTTCTAGAACCAGCTTACCAATGTACATTTTCATTTGATTGGTTGATTTTCAAAGATTTGGTGCTATTGAACATAAAGCAAAACTGAAATTTTTTGCTCTTCTACTCCATCCAAATGTTAGTAAAGTTAGAAGCGGCACAATGCAGTGGCTTCCTCTGTTCTCCAGACTGGTGTTAAAAATGTCACCTGGGGGCCTGACATGTGAATTTATTCTGAGTGCTGTGTAGCACAGGCTGCCTTTGCCCCCATATTCCTCTTGGTCATTCTGGCCTGGCTCTGAGCAGCTGTGTCTGTGGTTTTCACTCCCCATTTTAGCTGGATTTTACTAGCAAGCAGTACAGTTGTCTGTTGTCTGATTTGTAGAAGTAGCTGCTTGATAAAAAGCAGCACTGGATCAAATTCTACACAAAAAATATAGATGCCTTTAAAGATAAATCAGCCTTTTTTAAAGGTGCTTGTTATCTATTTAGGAAATAAATGTTTGCTAGAAGCACTTCTCTTTCAAGCTGCTTTTGAGCTCATTTATTAAATTGCACACCAATCTGCTCATGGTTTGTTTTACTGTGACAGTTTCAGTATGTGGCACAGAAGTATTTGTTGCCAAGGTGAAGGTTCTTGCTTGAGTGGGCTGATATTTTTTGAGGGGAAATACTGTAAAATAATAGTTTCAAACACACAGTAATACAGTTAATTCCAAGGTCAAGTTTGTAGACACTGAGATTTTTAACACCTCTGCTACCTAGCAGTCCCATATGTCATTGAAATACTGTACTCCCTTTTACCATCCCTTCATGTGTCACGTCTATGGTTTCAGAAGGTTCTCTTTACCTGAGAGTGCTTCTAATCTTGTGGGGTTTTTCCATTTATAGAGCAGATTCTTTGGTTTTCACTGTTGATTACTTAAAACGCTTGTTAATCAAAAATATTTTAAAATTTTACAGAAGCAGCTGCTATTTAAAAATGCAAACTAGTAATGTGTGAAAGGGAAACTGTATTAGCTAAAGATGTAAAATATGAAAAACATGGCTAATTAAAAAATCTTACTGTCTTGTGTTTTATCAAGGACATTTAAGAAGAGATAGTAAACTAATTTATTAATACAAGTCCTATTTTCCTAATAAAATCAGTCCTTCAGGGACTTCCACTGGTGCTTAACCAATTTGCACCTGATGCTAGAGCTGGGACCTTTTTTAAAGGGGCAAGATAGCTTTCCTCTTTCACTGTAACTTTCTCATAATTTCTCTTTATAGGTAGGTGAAAAGTAAATACTTCCTAGGCTTTTCAGTCCCATCTGGGTGGGAAAACAGTCCTGATACAAGAAGGGTGATAAAAGAAAAGCAGCAAATAAAAACATAAGTTTTTTTTCAGACTTTTCAGTCACATGAGGCTCTGTGTATGAAGACTAGGACTTCATCCGTGTTTGAGAAATGTTCCCCTTCTTTTTAAGGCAGCTGTTATCAGAAAACATGAGAGAGTAAAATCATGTTATCTATCTTATATTTCCTTTTTATGTAGAATTTATCCAGTTAAAACAGGAAAGGATATTAAACCCCTTTTGATAAAGTCTTTCATGGACAGACCATGTGTAAGGAGCTGGTATTGAAGAGCAGAATCACTTTCCATTATTTTTAAAGACTTGGTGTTTTTGCCATGAGATTTATTTCATGGCCTTTTGAATATATTACCAGATGCATGTTTTCCTTAGAAGCTCCACACTCTGAGCTTTTCTGTACTGCCTTCCATACCCTGCTTACTTAACTCAAAAAATTGTAATTAAGGTAATTTAGCCAGCAATGTGCTGAATGATGAGTGTTGCAATCCTCTTGGTTTCTGTCTTTGGCTCTTGTTTCCTTGTTTTTTTCACATGGTTTCAGTAAAGAAATGCAAAGCACTCCTGCCTCATCAGGAGAGTTCATAAACACAGGGGAAGAGGCTCTCAAGGGAAATGGGAGATTGGCTCCAGAGCCATTTGCATGGAAGGAGATATGGAGCAGGGATCTGCTGCCTGCGTGTGACACCCTGCAAAAACGCAGTATCAGCTTACATTTAAGAATAAATGCATTTAACTGTGTAAAGCCTAATCTAATCACTTGGATGGTAGACTTGCTTAGAGCTGATCACTTGGATGTGTTCTGCATAGGAGCAGAGTTGTGTTTAGGCAGGGAGACCTTGCTGGGTTTGATGTGCAGGCTGTGGTACACACCAAAGCAAAATTGTAGAAGTTACACATGTGTACTGTCCAGGCAATGGTACCTGGGAAGTCCATTGTATCTGCAGGGTGAGATACAGGCAAAGGATGGATTTGGAATGAGAAGGGTTGTGGCTCAGGTGGTGAACAGCAATTCAGAACCATCATGAAGAGAGTAGAAGAAAGCAGCAAGAAAAAAGCCCTCTGAACAAAATGCTCTTGTTTTTTAATGATGTACATTGAAGGTAAACCAGAAAGAGACCCTTTTGATTTCCTTCGGTTTTGGTTTTTTTACTCCTACTTGCTTTATTTTTCCCACAGAAAAATGTTTTTTAATTTTGTTTTTCAAGTTGCTTTGTATCTTTCCTGTGGGAAAGTTACATCTCACTTCTGTTTGTGTGTGCATTTTAGATGTGTGACATTTCTGTTAGCCCAGGCCATTAGGAGTAGCTGAAGAATAGGCTGCAACCCAGATTTGCTCTAGGAGCTGGAGATCAGGTGATGCTTGTCCTCAAGTGCTCTTGTCTGCTTGTGCTCAGTTAACTCCTGTCTTTGTGAAGCTGTCAGAGAAGTGACACTCACAATTTGTGTTGGACTCCCCCAGCCCTGTGGTGCTTCAGGAGCAGCTGCATTGCCCATGAAGCAGTTGTCCTCCTCTTCCTCACTTCTGTTAGAATTTCAGTTGTGCTTGAACTGGGGTTTATAAAATGAGAGATTGGCATTTGTTGTGGGTAGGAAAGCAGTGGAGCAAAGGCACACGGTCATAGTTTGTGGTTTGCAGATGGAGGTTCTGGTAATGACATCCTCGTTACAAATTCTTACCCTCAGCACCGCTTCCTTTTGGCCTCAGAATTGTCTGCGTGACTAATGCACGAGTAACCTCCCAGTGACATTGCTCTCGTGTCATAGCCTCAGAAGCATCTATTCTAGGTGAGAGAGCACATGTGAGAAATCCCATTAGTGCTGTTGGGAGCATTGTAGAAAGCCCTTTGGCTGTCCTTCCAGAGAGCTCTTGGACAGAGAGTGCAGAGCTGCTGTGCAGTTTCAGGATGTGAGTTTTTGAGGGTGATGATCACATGCTGATATTTCTCCACTGATAGGTGAGACTGGGGTTAGTAGAGTTAAATCAGAAGGAAACTTCATTAGTTGCTCTCCCAAGCCTGTTTGTACTATGAATGTCCGTTACAAAAAT
>PYHW01010821.1:1666722-1700720 GCA_013186435.1 Turdus rufiventris | reverse complement strand
TTTTTCCACTCCTGTGTCCAGTGCCTTGTGCTCTTACTGCTCAATGCCCCAAATCCCCTGTGGGAAAGCTGAGTCTGTGTCTCATTAATGGGTGTGCCTGCCTGTCTCTGTCTCTCTTCTGCCACTCTTCAGTTCTGGGTAGCAAGACAAGGGGTGATTTATGGAAAATCCAGTATTGGTGCTGCCTTATGATATCTTTACTATCAGGATTCTTTTCTGTAGCAGCAGTAATTCCTGCCCTCGAGAAGCTGGGGTGTGCCTTACTCCCCTGTGAATCATTTATTAGTCAGACACACATTGCTATGTATGAACTCCTTGTGGAAACTGTATACTTGGGGAATCTGGATTGCCAATAGTATCCTTCTTTTCATGTGATTTCAATGTGTGCTTCAAGTGAGATAGATCTGATCAGTCTGAATAAACCCTCCTATCTGCAAAAGTTAATTTTTAATGAATCCCATGATGGCTAGATTGTGCATTTGGAGAACTGAAGATTTTTATTGGTTTTCATTCAGTTTTACCTTAGCTTTTTGCCTCACCTATCACACTTTTAGACTCCATTTTAACTCAAGAGTATCTCTATATGTATTTAGTTAGAAAATCAGGTTTAGTGTTTATCATGTGTTGTGCCATGGTCCCTGGCTGTGCTGTGGGTCTGAGGCTCCCAGGGGAGCAGGGGGTCCATCCTTGCCCACATGCCAGTGATGCTGGAGTTCCAGGTGTGCAGTGAAGTCTTGCACATGTGAGATGTGTTGTTTAGGACACTGCACTGGAGACTTGCTGATACAATGCTCTAAATATTCAGAGACAAAAAGTCATGCAGGTTTTCTTTTTCCCTTTCTTTTCTTGGAAGCTTAAAAATGCACTACTTTTTTTTTTCCTGAGTCAGTGCACTTCTTGCTGAGTAGGCCATAGTATTTTTATATATGCTGATTTTATGTCTGAATACGCTCTTTTTATGTAAAATGAATCTTTCATGAGATTATTTTTCTTTCAGTCTTGCTGGCTTTGTGTGTGCTGGGCAAACTCCCACCCACAAGCCGCTAAGCTGCCAATTACCTGCAACAGTTCAGCTTCTGCTTTCTTTGAAATATTGAGTTTATAATCAAACAGTTTTAACTTTAACTCTTAAAAAACACTTCTAATCTAGTTGTAGGTTTATGCAGCATTCAGGCTCCAAAGTTCTTGTGTAGATTTAGCTTTAAAATCTACATGCCACGGTTCTGGTTTGCAGGGGAAGGGAGAGGCAGTGAGTCAGTGTTTACTGGTTTGCTTAGTAATTGAGGCACTAAAAGCCTCTTAGAACATTATAAATACAGTGAACAGTTTTACTCTGCGTGATAGGTTAAAGAAGCACCAGTTTGTGGCATTCTTGACATTCCTTATTGAAAATAGATCTTTAAGAAGAAACTCAAACTTCGATGAGCAAAATCCAAGTTGTGTGTTCTGAGGTGAGGCACATGTAGTGCCCAATGCTGATGTCTTCATGAGGCGTGAAGCTGTTTCTGATATTTAGAAATTACCTTCTGCCTATGAAGCTTTCCTTTTCAAGAAACATTCCTGTTTATTGGTAGGCAGTCAAGTCTCAGTGCGTGGTTATTCACAACTGTTGCAGTGTGTTACACACAAGATTGGGTTTACAGCTTTGAAAATCCAGCTCCTGCAGAGCATTTGGATGAGGTGCTGTGCTAACTGCTGTCACTCAGCGAAACCCACCTTCCCTCTGAGATCTGCACCCCTTGGCCCAGCTCCGATGGCACAATTAGCATCAGTGATGGAGTTGTGTAGGTGCTGCTGGGCAAGGGCACAAACCGCTCACTGCTTCTACTGCAGCATCCCTCCTCTCCCAGGCTGGGGACCCCAGCCCCCCTGCTGTGTTACTGCCATGAATTTATGGTTTCTCAGAGTCACTGCTGCCTTACACCTCCTAGGATCTTCCACGTTTATGTCAGAGTGCTGGAAGCTGTAGAGGTGCTACTACACCACTCATGCTGATGGTGCTAATTCAGTGCAGCTGCCTGACTACAGAGAAAATGAGAACTTTGTCACGTCTGTGCTTGTCAAAAACACGTGGCTGTGCTCTGATTCTTGAGCTAGAGCTGTGCCTTTTGGCCTGTGTGGTTTAGAATTTGCCACGGCTGCTTTGGTGGCAGCATTTCTAGCAGCTGGCTTTGGTACACTGAGTTTTGTAGTTATTTTTCTTCAATTTCTTGCCTTGTGATAATGAAGATAATGTATATATCCATAGCACATTCTGGAGACCAGGTGAAGGCATGTAGTTATTTTCCTTTTGCTTTCTTTACTCTGATTAGACACATTTTGACGCTGTTTTCCAATTGTCAAATGGAATGGCTTTTGCTAGGACTTGTCATGATCAGCTGCTTGTGACATGAGGATGAGCAGCCCTGCCTCATGCCCAGCTGGCAGTCCATGGGCAGGGCAGCTTTCCCCCCTGTAGAAAGGAATTACAAAAACACTTTTACCACTAGCATTAGCTGTATGAAAATATTTCTATAGAGATGCTGACTGCTGAGCAGGGAGGAGCTGCTCTGAAGAATTCTACTCCTGAATATTGATAGATTGAATTACATTCTTTGTGTTCCTTAGGAAAATGTTGTTAGAGTAGAAGCTAGCAGTGATGCTTGATCTGTGGCAGGGAGCATTGTTTTATACTTTAAAAGAGAGAAATTCTCAGTTTACCTTGGACTGTTTGTTTATTTTGATAGCAAAGTCCGTGTGGTGTCCTTTTGATACAGGAAGAGAGGTCTGCTCATTAAAAAGAGGAGATAGCTTCATTATTTGTGGTATTAAATATTAAAATCAAATATTTTTTTGCCTCCACAGGTATACAAAGCTCGGATATGCGGGTAATACTGAACCCCAGTTCATTATCCCTTCATGTAAGTATTTGTTAGTTGTGTATCAATGCTGAAGTTACTCTTCGACTTTTTGTAACATGACATAAAAAAAAAAAAAAATTAAAATAACTTGACCTCTGAGTAATGACACAGAGTAATCATGTGGCATTATTGTGTTGCTGCAGATACTCAGTTCAGAAGAATACATTCATTAAAAAGGGATACTAGTAGTTGACGCTAATTTTTAGGACATTGAAATAAAGAAAAAGCCCAGTAGCGTGGCTACATTTACCTTTTAGGAGGTTTTTCTTCCAGTTTAGTGATTTATCTAATAAAACATTGAGTTGATTATAACTGGAAAAAAATTAAAATTGTATGATTTAACATCTCTAGGGTTTAAAATCTACTTGCCTGGAAGTTGTCAGTATTACAGCTATATTAGTTTACTCTGTTTTGTAAATCCAACAAGAAACCATGTCAGTTTTTCCCCCAGGTAGAATAGTTTTATTTCCTCCCTGGCTCCTGAACTGTTTCTCCCACTTGAAGGGATACAGTTCTGCTCCAGAGAGTGGAGCTCACTCAGCTTCCCTTAGAAATGCTTCACCTTTTG
The DNA here is from genome assembly GCA_013186435.1 of Turdus rufiventris. Lineage (NCBI taxonomy): Eukaryota > Metazoa > Chordata > Aves > Passeriformes > Turdidae > Turdus > Turdus rufiventris. The sequence continues at coordinate 1,697,252 of PYHW01010821.1, read as the reverse complement.
ACCTCCTACAGCACTTGGCAGTTCCTCATTGTTCCTCTGTGCCAAAGTAATCATGGATTACATCCTGGTGAAAAGGAATAATTAGCACACCCAGTTTTCCTTGCAAATACAACAGGAAGAGAGCTGGAACTAATAGTACTGCAGCACAGTCACGGTAAAATAAAAGTTGGAAGTTCAGGCTCTGTGTTAATTTTTCTAGGAAATGTACTTCATAAAGTAATTTTCATGGAAAGATAAGGCTAATTCACTTACATGAGAATGCATTCAGAGAATCCACTGTGTATCTTCTATTTTGGCTTCTAATAGGTATTTCTTGGATTATTTGGTTTTCTGATTTAACTTCCTTAAGTTTATTTCAGTGATATATAAAACAATCTAGAGTTTTGCTTTTTGCATAGGAGCACATTAGATATAAAAAGTTTCTAAACATTGGAAAAACCCTTTGAGTGTTCTTTAAACTTCATAGCACTTGTTAAAATATAAATGGGCAAGTGATTATTTAATTTCAGATACAGAGTTTTCTGCATCTTTAGTTTTGGTTTATGTAATTTGAAGATCACTTTCTTGTTCTGAAAAACAAGAAATATCACGATATTTTAAACACTGGGAATGAAATGACCTGTCAGATCATTAAGGAGAGAAATTTATCCAACACGGATGCTATTAAAGTAAAGAGAAGGAGAAGAAATGAGAATTTTTTTATAGGCTTTTGATATAGTGTGTTGTATCGAAAAAAGGATGTTAGCTCTAGATGCTCCTGCAGCTGAAATGACCCTTGACTGCAGTTCTCTCAATCAAAAAGGCATTTTTCTCATTTGTGCTGCAATCCAAGCTAGATAATTACACAAACTGCATGAGTTTGTGTTAATCCTCTGCCTTGAAGGAAATAAAATAGTTCTGGGTTAATCCACATTAGAGAAACAAAAATAGAGTACAGCAGTACCTAGTTTGAAACTAAAATGTTACAAAAAAGCACTTTGGTGTCTATAATTTCCTTAATTCCTTGTGGAAAAATAATTTGGTTTCTCCTTGCACTTCCAGCAGTGGCATTTTATCAGTTTGATCCTCTAAAATTAATGTTTGCTGTTAAACAGGTCTGAGCAACATTCCTGTGCCTTATTCACTGGCAGCTTATCTTATTCACTCCTGCTCTTAACAAATTTTTATCTCCTTATGATATGTTCTTGATTTATTCTGAATATGCTTCTGTAGGGATGATAAATGCTTACATGAAAAGTGAATTAAATGAGAATATGTTGGGCCAATTTTTTGATGCAGCTTGGGTTCACTGCTTTCTCCCCTGGCTGCTTTTTAGATCTTAGATCATTAATTTTGCTTGGTTTTTGTTCACTTAAGCAGGTTTTTCCTGCTGTTTGCTGAAATGGGAGTCACTTGCTTTCCATTGCCCAGTAGTTCCCTTGATTTTTCATTATTTCAGTTTATCTGTGATAGCTGATGGCCTTTTCTTCTGAAAGGAAAAACTGTCTTGAGAAGTGGTTCAGCACAAAAATTAATTCAATGCAAGGATTTTATTTTTTCCTAGAAGCTCTTGATTTGTATGCCAAGGAAACAGAAAGCAACTGCTCAGAGTATTGCTGGGGTGCTGCCCATCCTCAGGCACCACGCCTGGGGTTTCAGCAAGATTTATTTTCTTGTTTGTTTTCAGGAATTTCTTCTTAATTCAGGTTGTTTGCTCCTAATTTCTACCTTTCAAACATAGGGCTGAACAAGCTGGCCTTGAGGGCAGCAAAATATTTGAGACCTCCCATCTTGTTTTAGGCTTGTAACAGTGTTTGAAAGTTGGTATAATCCTGTGGCAAGTGGTGGGCTTTACTGAAAAGCTCTTGAGGATGACACACATCTGGACAGAAGAATTCCCCCAGATGTGCAAGCTCTGTAACAATGACCTGAAAATATTTGTCAACGTTCCTCTCTTCACTTGCAGCAAGCACCTGCCTTGCAAAATTTCCTTCCCTGTGATTTTAGCTTCTGCTTCCCATCTACCCCCGCTGCTAATTGGCTTCCTCCAGCCTTCTGCTTCCTCTCTGCTCTCCTGTAAGCAGCTACACGAGTTGCAGTATGATTCAGTTTTCTTCCTGAAGAGCTCAAAATAATGACTTTTGTTCCATCCTGTTCTGTCTTTCACAACATTCAACTTCTTGGTTCCTCTGGTTCTGCTTGTGTTGCTGTGTGGGAAGGGAAGGGAGGAGGATGGGGAGGATCCAGGGTACTTTGCCCCTTTGCAAGCTGCTGCTTTCCACATCCTGTGGCTGTGCTGCCCTGGCTGCTGGGTTTGACACTGCAGCTGTTTTCATCACTTTTTTAAATCTTAGTTGTGAGAAAACATAACTTCTTGCTGAAGGTGAGAACTAGAAAAATACTTCTGCCATTGCAAGAGCTTTTGGAGCACAGCCTTAGAACAGTTGAGGGTGGTATTAATGCTGCTTGTATATATGAATTTCCTCATCTGTGTGAAGGATTGTTGTTAAAGGCAGTTAGACTAGAAAAAATACAGCAGATACTGCTGGTGCTGCAGCCCTGGTAGCTGGGGAGTGATTTTTTTTCAAATAATAACAATACTAATAATAATACTAAAAATTGTTATTGTTATTATTGGAGTGTGCAGAAAACGAGCACATTTGTTGAATAAAAAGAGATCTGTAGGGATATCCTATTTTAGTGTTTCTGTGTATATTTTATCTTGCTGATTGCATGGCGAGTGTCTAACAATTAAGTTTGTATTTAAATCTGTAAATGTGTACTTTTTAAGTCCTTACCACACTTACCCATGATTGGAAATCAAATTATCTGTGTTCTATGTAGCTTTTCTGAGTTATGCTCGAAACAAAGGATGCTTGTGATTAGTGTGTCTGTTTTTTCAGTGCAGGATATGACCTAAAATAATGTTTATGTTCTCTGTTGAAGGTATTGCTATCAAAGAGTCGGCAAAAGTGGTCGATCAAGCACAAAGGAGGGTTTTGAAAGGTGTGGATGATTTAGACTTCTTCATTGGGGATGAAGCAATAGAAAAACCAACTTATGCAACCAAGGTATTAAGAAATGTTAAAAATAATTTTTCAATACTGTTTAGCAAGCATCACATGTACAGTAAATATAATATTAAGAATGCTTTTTGGATTACTGAAATGTTATTTATTAATTCTGTTTGAATGGAAAATAAACTTTGGTGTTAGTTTTGTTGAACTTGGGGAGCCTGTGGGGAATTTGCAAAACACTGAATATATATGCATTAGATACATATATCTATTTCTTCATAAGTGAAAGGAGTTTGTGGAGTTAAGTGGAAATGCCACGTTCTCTTGTTCCTTAGCAACTTCTGTCAGCAGCATCAGAGTGGGACATTGGGCTGGGGGAACTTTTGGTTAATCCCAGTGCCACCGTTCTGCTGGACTGAGAAGAATGCAATGTGTTGTCTCTGCTGCTCAAGGTTGGAATCAGAATTTTGAATGGAGGAAGCCTAAATTGAGGTTTCTTGCCTGTGTGGATCATATACTTTTACTATAGAAAACAGATTTTTTGTTTGATTTTGGTTTTGTTTTGTTTCTCTTTTTCCTTTCTGTTTCCAATTACAATTTGATCTATTTCTCCAACAGTGGCCTATCCGCCATGGTATAGTTGAAGACTGGGACTTGATGGAGAGGTTTATGGAGCAAGTAATCTTTAAGTATTTAAGGGCAGAACCTGAGGACCATTATTTTCTTTTGGTAGGTAAATTTATGCCCTGCATAAGAAGTTCTGTATGATGAATAACAATGTACTGATTTATGTGAATTCTCAAGTATAAATATGCATATTTTGAAAGCAAAAGTAAATAAATTGCCTGGAGCTTTCTTGACCTGCCTTAAGCCATCCAGGTTCTTTAATTTTCTGAAAATGTCAGTGTGTCTGAACAGCAGACATTTTTCTGTTCTCTTCTCATTTCCCTCTCCAAATTGTCTGATTCATCACTTTCTTATTTTGCTTCTCCGCTGAATTCAATAATCTCAAGTTTATATGTTTGAGACAAAAAAAATGCTTGTGTTTTGACTTTATATAATTGCAATTATTTTGTTTTTACAGTACTGCCATCTGGATGAAGTATCTAGAGAGTAAATTTCTGTCTTATTTTCTGTGAAATTGGAAGGGTTGGTTGTCATATCTGGGCTGATTAGATCTCATTTAAGGTCAATGTTATTCTGAAGCATCTACTATTCCATAGTATTTAGGACCATTGAAATAGGCAATTTGGTTTAGTGTGTTATTTATAGACCAAGTTTGGAATTAGAGGTGTTGGCTATACCTGTTTATATGCCTTCATCTCACTAAAGCAATAATTAAGTCCAGTTGCTCAAGGCTGTGTCCAACCAAGCTGTGAATATCTCCAAGGATCAAAATGCTGTTACAACCCTGGGCCCTTTTCAATATTTGACCATCTTTAAGTTGCCTTTTTTCTTCCTAATTCCTATTTAGGATTTCCCAAGTTGAGTTGTGTCCCTGGCCCCTTGTCCCAACACCTTTGTGAAGAGTCTGACTCCCTCTTGTTTTTCCACTCCTGTTGCACAGTTGCTGCAATGGAAGAGTGGTATTTCCTTTTCTCAAGTATTCTGTAGCACTATCCAAAATGCTCCTTCAGAGCAGAGTCTTGAGTATGTTTGATATTTCAATGAAAGCTATAGCACACTATTATGATATGTTTTATGTTGCTCAGCTTCTCTCACTTGAGTACATTCTACAGCTCAGCATATCAGCTTGTGTCATAGTGGCTGCCTTTTGAAGGAAAACAGCTCTTTTCACTGAGAAATCTAAAAAATGTCATTCTTTATTTGTGCTAAACTGCATCCTTTGACATGTTTTGATAGTCCTTGATTCTTTCAAGTGAAATCAAAAGTTGTAATGAGCTAAGTAACCCACAAAGGAGGTCTTGGATATAAATTCTTAAGCAGTAACTGATGTAGTTTTGATTGCACTTTTGTTTTTCTTTTTTTTAATGTAATTTACATAGAGTCTTAAAAGCACCCTTTGTCCATTACTATTTTTACATGCTGTTGTTGTTGTTGAATGACTCAACAGAACTTAGGAGTTTGTTGTTGGTGATTCTTATTTTTTTCAAGCCAAATGTTTTGTTTGACCGTAAGTAAAACTCATGGGATTTTTTTTTTTGTCTCACAGACTGAGCCTCCATTAAATACTCCAGAAAATAGAGAATATACTGCTGAAATCATGTTTGAATCTTTCAACGTTCCAGGGCTATATATTGCTGTTCAGGTAAGGGCAGGGCTGTTGCAAGTCAAAGCTGCAATATTTCTGTGTGGGCTAAAACCAATTTCACTGTGAAAAAAAAAATTGTAAGTGGTGTTTGGAATATGTTTATGTCCCTCTGGTTGGCAGTTCCAGCACTGCATGTTTGACATGCTTTGGTTCTGTGGGTGGTCACTGGATGCTATTCCTGTTACCTCTACAGGCTTCTGAGCAGTAGAGTATTATATTTGTTACATCATGAGTAAATAAAAAACTACACCATATCATAATAATTCCTTTAATCCAAGAACTGAATCCCTTTCAGTGCAAAGTAATGAAAAATTATGTTTGAGCATGGCTGAAAAAACATCAGGCAAGTGTCAAAAATTATTTGTGCAACCTCTTTTTTTCTAAGCTGTTGTGTAGACATGTAAAATTATTAAATCATTTTCCATGCTGTAAAATGCCATTGGTGTGTCAGTCTGTCCTTGGGAGGGGTGGTGGAAAGTGAGGTCTGCAGGCAGATGTTTTACTAATATTTGATTTTTGGTGTTTTTCCAAGGCTGTCCTTGCCTTAGCTGCATCTTGGACGTCAAGACAAGTAGGAGAGCGAACACTGACTGGCACAGTTATAGACAGTGGAGATGGTGTCACTCATGTCATTCCTGTGGTAAGTGTGCCTCAAAGCTGCACAAGAACTTCCATGGAGAACAGTTTGTCCTCTAAGTTCTCTGAAGTGTACACCTACACACACTCAAGTACAGATAGGAGTCTTCAAAAACATCAGATCATTCCCAGGGCTGTGGGTGTGAGCTTTGGTTCATTTTGCAGTGCAGAAACTCCTGAACTTCTCTGTAACCCTGAGTTTGGCAGGGCTAATTGTCTATCAGTGATTTACCTTGAAAGGTGAATTGCCAAGGCCACGCTAAGTGATGGGTGAAATTGCCTTAGCACATTTCCAATTTGGTTTGCTGCTAAAAGTGAATAGGCTCTTCACAGTAGTCAGTACAGAAAGTTTGAGTTATTTATTTTTGTTTAGCTCAGTCCATTTATATATAAAGTAGAAATAATACCAAGTATTAGAGGGCAGATTTGAAGTGAAAAAGTGTTTATAGTTTTTCTCCATTTGTTCCCAGCATTTAGTAGTGCTTCACCCATACAAAGGCAAAGTTCCTGCTTGACTGGAAGAAAACAACCCCCCTAGGATTGGTTAGTCTGTTTGAGTATATGTTCCAATACATCAAGTTGCTAAAGCAGAAACTTAAATGATTGTGTGATGTTTTATTAAATAATGAACATCTAGAGCTGGAGTAATTTTCCTTACTGTCAAATTATTGCCCATTCTTTCCTGGGGGAGTTAAATTCACATCTATGTACCAGATACATTTGTATTTTCAGAATTAAGTTAGATAACAATTTTTATTAATAAAATCTGTGCAAAGCTTTATCATGCCACAGTAACATCACTTTTTAAAAAACAGTAGCAGTGGTGATGGTCAAACATACAGTCAAGTATCAGTTTCTTATTAATTTTGGTGGAATATAGAGGCTAAATCTTTTTTCAGCCTATACATCCAAGTTAATGGTTTTTTAATAAGACTTAGGAAACAATTGACACCTCACATCTTCTATAGGTAAGCTTTTAAAATTGTACTTAGTAGTTCAAATTACTGTTTAAAACAGTTGAACTCTTCCTGATTTGTGGGTTTGGGTTTTTTTTTTAAATGAAACGAGAGTAGATATTCTATATAACTTGAAACATTAAGCTCCTTTGCAGAATCTCATTTACTTATGAAATCTTAAGTGTGTTGAACAAATTGCAATAATGTTCTACCACTTCTATTATAAAATAGATAAAAAGGAATTAACAAAAAAGCTAACAGTAGTGGTAGTTTTTTTTTTTAATGACATTATTTTCTGTGTTAGTAAGACATTTTTGCATGAACATAAGGTGTGTGCATATAGGAAAACTTAAGCATTTTAAGAGTGTGATATCTTGATTCCTCTGTTTGGATTTTGTTGGTCTGGTAGGGTTGAAGGCCAACCTTGCACACTTTGTTTCTTTGTTTAGACCAGATGTTTTTAATTCGTTGGTACTGATCCCCAGGATGGGTGTGACTTGTAAGGGCAGGTTGATGGATGAGGATGGACCAGTCTGATGTTCTGAGCCGTCTCAATGTGCTGAAATGATGCATTTTCTCCCTGCTTTCAGAAAATTAACTTTGGTTCATGTGGATTATAACGTCTTACATCAGTGGCTGTGACTGCAGGGCCACATCAGTTATTCTAAAATAATATTTCACGAAAAAAAGATTCCTTGACCTTTTTGGTAAGAGTAACCTCATTTTGAAGAGAAAATAAAGGCCAAGGAATAGTGAGTATAGTGATTTGTCTGCCTTATGTACTCGTGACCTTTCTATTCCTTCTAACCTTGTAAGAATTAGGAAACAATGCCATGCAAAGTAAAGTAAGGCTATACTGTGAAGAATTGGATTTGTGGTGATTAAATGAGCCAGTCTTAAAGGGCTTTAGCCTCAGAATCACAGGTAGTGGGTAGGAGTTTAGACTCCATGCCTTTCTCTCTCCCTCTGAGTTTTGGTGAAAGTAGTTCTTATCAGTATCTTTGTCCCCATTACTTTTGCTTACAGGCTGAAGGATATGTGATTGGCAGCTGTATCAAACACATTCCAATTGCTGGCAGAGATATCACATACTTCATTCAGCAGTTGCTGAGGGAGAGAGAAGTAGGAATTCCTCCTGAACAATCCTTGGAAACAGCTAAAGCAGTGAAGGTAATGTAAATGTTGCAGATCTTAAGGCTATTTTATATCACAACTTGGTATCTGGTTTTAAAGTACCTGAAAGTAATTGTACTTCTGAGTAATAGGGCTCTGATTCTAAGTAATATAAAAACATCTTAATAATGTAATAACATGAAATAGCTTAAATTTAAGGTTTGCAGTTGGGTTATACTTGCTCAGTCTAGCCTGGAATTTCACTCTTCACCTGTTGTCTCCATTTTCTTTCCCCTCCATTATCATTATTGTTGTTATTATCCTGTTGTTATTATTATTGTAATGTTCTGTAGGAAATACTGTTGGCTGGATGTGTCATATAAAGAGCTGTAATTGCTCTTATATTCTTTCTGAATATTAATGTGTTCTTTTTTGTGATACACATTACACAGAGAACAAAGCTATTCTGAAAGACATTCAGCTTAAAGTACACTTAATTTTGTTTCTCTGGCAATTCTTCCATGTATTTCAGAATTAATTTCTCACAATCATCAAAACTTAGAGGAAAAGCAAAAGAAAAGAAATTTAGCTCAGCAAGAGCCTTCAGTGCCGCACAGAAATGATCTGTAGTAGCAGAGCCATTACCTACCTGTGTACAGTAAATGTCAGTTCAGCTGTTTTGAGGCCTATTCTTCATCTGTCAATTTATTATTTATTTTCAAAAGTTTAAATTGCTACATTTTTTGAAATTTCTTGCCAGTTTTCTATGCTTTAGATGGTTCTAACTGTATCTATTCAATTTTCAGGAACGCTTTAGTTATGTTTGCCCTGACTTAGTAAAAGAATTTAACAAGTATGACACAGATGGTACAAAGTGGATTAAACAATATACTGGAATTAATGCTATCTCAAAGAAAGAATTTACCATTGATGTTGGTTATGAGAGATTCCTGGGGCCAGAGATTTTCTTCCATCCTGAAGTAAGTTGGTTTCACTTGTCTGTACTTTGTTTTAAAAGCATTTTGGATGATAGCATAGAAATCCTGTTTGCAAAATTGTAAAGTAGTAATCCTGACACATCTTCTCTTATTTCTAAATCTATTTATATAAATCTATTTAAATATAATCTATTTATAAATAGATACCAGCTATTGTTGGAAGTCAGCATGGTTTGATTCTCGACTGCTGCTATTTTTATACAAATCCAGGTTGATACACAAAGCACTTATAAATGGCAGCAAAAAGATTTAACAACTGTGTCCATCATTAGTTTTCATGACATCTCTGGTATAATAGAATGGTTGTTTCCTTTTTCCTCTTAGCCCTTTTCCTTTGCAATATATGGTCCTCCACAGTGACTTGACTTGATTTTATTCCTGATTGCAGTTTGCTAATCCTGACTTTACACAACCAATCTCAGAAGTAGTAGATGAAGTTATTCAGAATTGTCCCATTGATGTTAGACGACCCCTATATAAGGTCAGTAGCTATAATGTCTTTTTTTGTTGATTTTGTATGGGTTTTAGAAGAATTGTGATTTTTATCAAGGTATATGTTTGAAATTCTTAAAGACCAAAACCAAATAAGCAAAATTAACCATTTTTCTAGAAATGAATTCAATATGCAGAAGGCTTTGTTGTTCACTTAAAAAACACATTCTGAAAATGTCTCATTAGGGGGAAAAAAAAAAAAGAGCAAAAGTGGTGAGATGTAGTAAGATATAAATGGATTTTAAAGCACAGCCAATTTTTTATGTGGCAAACCCTTGGTGAGTTCATATTGTGTCATGCTTGTATGTTAGATAATTTACAGCAAAAGCGTACTTGCTAACTGTAGCTTTAAAAACTTACATTTAAATTTAGAATTTAGGAACTGTTGGAAACTTGCATTTTCAGATGTGGTTAACAAGTTTTGTTATTCAAAACAGAATATTGTCCTCTCTGGAGGTTCAACCATGTTCAGGGACTTCGGTCGCCGTTTACAGCGAGACTTGAAAAGGACTGTGGATGCCAGGCTGAAACTTAGTGAAGAACTTAGTGGTGGCAGACTGAAGGTTGGTTCATGCAGCTCACACACTTATCTGTTACCTGGAGAATGTGCAAATACATCTTGCAATGATTGTGGGCTTTGTTGAAATGTCTTTACCTTATTTGGAGTTCTTACAGAGGCTTTTCAGAGATTGATCCTTTACACTGATCACATAGCAGCAGTTGCCTCTCCAGCTGTCTTTGTGCTTGTTTGTTGATCAGTTACAGTTCATTGTGCTCAGTTGTTTGAGCTTGAAGATAACAGGGAAGAATCAAGCTCGTTGTTGAGCCACCAGGAGAGTCAGGAGCACATGTCCTGTGAGCAATGAGGGAGCCTTGATTAGAGAAGGAAAGGCTTTGGGACTCCTGATAGTGCCCGAGTACATGTGGGAAATGACTGATTTTGAGGTTCAGCTGGATAAAACCCTAAATATATCTTCTTCTGGCTTCATAGCTTACCCTGCCTTCAGCAGGAGGCCAAACCAGGGACATGATGTGGTCCCTTCCCACCTCAATTATCTTATGATCCTATTAGCAACTTTTTTACTAAAGTGCACAATCCTTAATTTGTGCTCTTTCCACTTCAGACCTTTGACCTAACTGTGGCATCTTTTTGTTGTCTTTGCGTAAATAAAAGACCAGCAGAGAAGAAAAAGTGTTTTTTTTCCTTTTAAAGCACAATTTGAGTGCTTTTCCTCATTTATTTTTTAATAGCAATCTAGGTAGGCGAGGTCAAACAATCATTTAAAGCCCCAGCAGAGCTATAATAGGCTGTGTAGACAGCTCTGAAATTTCATTCATACACAGTTCTCTGGCCTAAGAACATCATTTAGTCTGTTTTCTTTACTCGACTTTTATCACTTAGCAAGGAAGCAGAATCTGAGTAAGGAGATTGGATATTATTCTTTTAAGTGCCAGGCATGGCAAAGAATCACTGGCTGGAGTTTTGCAAATGTGTTACAGAACATTTTTAGGTACTGTTTCAAATTTCAGCTGGTTCGGCTGGAACAGATAAATTCTGAAACTGTTACAGATACTGGCAGTTTTGATTGGCACCAGTAAGGAATAGGCTGTGTACCTGTGGAGAGAAGGGGAAAGGCTGACTGGAATGAGTGCTGCAGTTCAGGAAAGCATGACTGACTGTATTGATCCTGGATAAACTTTCAATCTGCAACTGATGCTTCATTAGAATAATCACATGAAACTTGAAAATTAGATTCCTAATGTGTGTTTTGAAAAGTGTAGGTAGTGTAGGATCAATGCCTATAAATGCATGAATAAATAGTCCAAGAAATTAATCAGAACATGGTGTGAAAAAATGGCTGTGAATGGAAGTACCTCCCTGATAAAGGAGGTAACTTGATCTGTGAGCAGGAGCTGGTTCACTCTTCATTGTACAAGTAAAAGTCTGATGCCATAAATGTAAATTCACGTGCACAGCATTTATGAAAATGGTAATTTATTAAAAGTAAGCTTGGTATATACACTCCTTTAAAAATAGATGTGGTTTTAACCAGCAGAAGTGACTTTTAATCTGTTGCTTTTCTCTCTTTCCTGCAGCCGAAGCCCATTGATGTCCAAGTCATTACACACCATATGCAGAGATATGCAGTCTGGTTTGGAGGATCAATGCTGGCTTCCACAGTGAGTTTAGCTGTAGAGCTGAGCATGTTTGAGCCATTCTGACTGTGCTTTTGGAGCTCTCATTTCACCCTCATTGTATATTAAATGTGGTAGGGGAATTTCTGATAGACCTTAGGTGGTAAATATGCCTTCCCTGTTTTTGCATTAGACTTCAAAGACTTGGAAGAGCAAGTGAAAGCTGAATTAAAGCTTTGTGTGAGTTGTTAAATACTGCATTTTAGTTTTGTGGCAGAATATATTCTTTGCATTGGTGTTTAGCCATTTGTGGTATAAGTTAATTTTAGGATTTCTGTGCTCTCTTTTTTTTTTTCCTGTGGCTACATAATGATTAATACTGTTAAAATTAGTTGTATATACCACACACTAATGTTCTTTTCCTTCTCTTTACAGCCTGAATTCTACCAAGTATGCCATACCAAAAAAGATTATGAAGAGATTGGCCCTAGCATCTGTCGTCACAACCCTGTGTTTGGAGTCATGTCTTAAAGCTGACCCTGCAGGGGTCAGGGATGGGGAAGTGGGGAGGAGGAAGAGTCTTTTCTGATTACTTGTTTGTCTGATGGCTGGTATTAAAGATAACAAACATGACTTGACAATAAGAAAAAGACCAAACACAATTAAGCAGGATCATTTTAATAAGTGTCTCAACATGCGGATGTAGTGGAAAGCCAAAATGATCATGTTTTTTCTTTAGATTGATTATTTGAACCCTGTGCGTAACAAAACAAACAAAAAAAAGTGGATTTTAGTTCTTTCTGTGCCCTGATATTTTGTATATTAATGAATTATCCAAGATTTGATGGGATTTGATGGTGTGTAGATAGTCAGCTCTCTAATGCTTCCATTGTACCCCTTCATGGGTGCAATACAGGAGCTTGTTTATATTTCATACTTTTTTATACTTTGAGGAAAAATATGAATAAAAGAAAACTGTAATATTTGAGGAAAAAAATTTACCAGTGACCAACTTGAAAGTAAATTTTAAAAAAAGAAAAAAAAGTCATGACTCATGCAACTAGCTCTTGCAAATCATGACCAGTCTAAATCCTGGGTTCCATACAATGCGAGTGCTTTTGGAACTAAGAAGCTACTATCTTGGATTAACCAATGCCTGCTAGTGCTTTCTGATTACTTGGTGCATTTTCATACTATCTCTTGCTTTAAAAAAAAAAAAAAAAAAGTAAAGACGAGACTGTTGGACCAGTATTGCAGTTCTGTAGTGTCATTTCTAATTAAACCAAATAATCAGGTTATCAAAATTTGGTGTATTTAAAGCCTAACACCATTCCAATAAAGGCACAAAATTTCTTTTTATGTTGGTGTCAGACTTGTTAATCTCATGACATGGGAAGTTCTGAGCATGGGTCCCTACATATCTGCTGTGGCTTTTGAGGAGTGAGGTTGGTCTGTGAGGTAGAGATGTAATGTGCTTTGTGTAACTCAAGTGTGAGCATTTTAGAACTGCAGTTTGTGTGTTCAGCTAGCTAGCACTTACTTAGAGAAGCCTGACAGCTCCTCCACTGTTGGGTTTGTTCATCTACTTTGTTCTGTAACTTTTTTCCCCCCCACTTTCTTGCAGGTGGTGCTATTCAGGAGTCAGCACTGCGTTTTCAATCTCTGTGGTTTTTCTGCAAGAAAATACCATGTAGATAAAAATAAAGTGGAAACAATCTCTTTCTCATTCTTTCTAGGAAGAACATTTTCTGTAGTGACTGGGATTGCTTACAATTTCTGTTGATATTTGATAAGAGAAGACTTCTTTAGGCTCTTCTGACTCCACAACTGTTTGCATAGAAGACCACAAGAGGGAGATATGCTGGTTTCTTCTGAGTTGCTAAGATGCCTCACATTTTTATCAGAGAAGCTTATCAATTGTCAGAGCTTCAGAACTTGGTAAATGTGACTCCAAAACAAGAATACATGTGGGAAAGTTTTTTACAGCAAGCATTGAAAAAAAAAAAAAAAGTTATGTGCTGGAATCAAACAGAACACGATGCAAACAACACATTTTGGAACTATTTTTTTGCAAAACTATATTAGTAATTTCTCCCTAACAGTGATACAGTGTTGTAGTTTTTTATAACTCAATAACTCAATTTTAACTCAGTTTGAGTCATAACTGTTGATTGATTCATGTGGTAAGGAACACCAATAGGCAAATATATATAAAATAAAGTTGTCATGCTTTTCCAGCCAGCAGTTCTGGTTCTGCCACTGTATCATACTCTAGTGCCAGGATATTTTGATACACTCCAGTGGTGTGGAGATACGGCAAGGATCTTTCTCCTCTCAAAAAAAAAAAGTCTTAAAAATCTACTTGAGCAACTTAAATTTCTGACACAGATACATAGCAGTGAGCAAGTGCAAAGCAGAGTGACTTCTAAGCTTCCATTTATCATTTCTGTAGAAGAGAATGGAAAGCAACCCTACCCTTAGACAGCCTTTTTTTTTTTTTAATTTTTTTTTAAGCTAACAATTTTAGATCATAATTTTCTCATAGAATGAAGTAAGTAATGAAGTAAGTGACAGTTTTTTGCAGTCTATTTTCTCTTTTTTAATATGTAGATGTACTTCTGGAGAAGTTACACATTCACAGATGCTTTTGTGTGTGTTAAAAACTAAAACTGGAGGAGTAGCTCCTATTAATGAGCTGGACTGCATGGAGAGTCATCAATGTTTAAACACACCAACCATAATAGTAAATTCAGTCTTGTACCCTTAGAATAACTGTCTGGAAATGGCTCACATCAGTGTTCTGCACCTGTAACACCAGAAGTGCTGAGTGGGGAAGGGGCTGAGCAGCCTCTGGGTAGGTCATCCCAGGGATTGTGTGAAACACACCCTGTACAACATCAAACACAGGCAGTTCCAGGACAACCCTCTGCAATCTTGAAATTGTTGTGTGTGAGGTTGGGCTTAAGGTGTCCAAAAGGTTCATTACAAAGGCAAGTTTTTTAAACAAAACCACATAGAATGAGATTATTTTGTTTTCTCCAAAGGAAAAAAAAATATTACTGGGGAGGTTACATGAAGAAGGAAATTTGAACCCATGGAGGAGGATTTAATGGGACTGATGTCATGGCTTAGCTTTGTGTCCTGTGTATGAGACTGGCTGACAAAATCGTTTAGGAGACCATCCTGCAGGGCAGAGGAGTCCAGGAAGGCTGGACTTTTTGCAAGAAGGAAATCTCAAAGACACAAGAGCAGGCTCTCCCCATCTGCTGAAAGCTGAGGTGGTTGGTTCCAGATTACTGATTTTATAATTCTATAAAGGAGATTATACTTCTACTGTCCTGCTGCCTGCAGGATGACCTGGAGCAGTGCTGGTTGTGCACAGAAAATATCAAAGAGCTGCAGTCAGGCCTGCCCCAACTTGGCTCACTTTACCCTTCTCCAGGAATTTGATTTTATTCCAGCAGATGAGGTAGGACTCCAGGTTTAATTGGCTTAAAAGCTGTAAGTTTCACGCAGCTGAACTTGGAATAAATCAAAGGTCACTGCCAAGTCGGTTTAGGCTCATCTCTTCATTTTGTGCAAATGCTTGTACCAAATGTGAAGCATTGGAATGGATGAGTTGTTACTTGAAAAGCTGCCTGGAGGTGACTGCTGGGCTGGCTGAGCTCCTGCTGCCAGCTGTGGGCTAGTGCAGCCTCCCTGCCTCATAACTGGTGTTCTCTGTAGGCCAAAACTGCTCTGGCAGTAAAATGAAGAGAAATACATTGTTAGCGTCATTTAGTTTTTAATTTTTAAAACTTTTTATCTCTCCCAGAGAAGCCAAGTGCTGGAATACTCATCTCCAACTGCCAGTCCCCTGTTCCAGTACAAACCTTTGAGTTTCCCATTTTAAACAGGACAGAGATCTCAGCTCCCATTCTGGAGATGTCTTTTTCTTGTTTTTTTATCAGAAACGGGCTTGCCAAAGGGAAAGTAGAGCCTGGCCCCTGTTGGCTGCAGGTATCTCTCACCTCCATGAGAAGTGATGTGTGTTTGAGCAGTAGCATACACAGTGGCTGTAGGTTTTTTCCCCCCAAAGCTACAGTATAAATATAAACATAAATTTTTAGTACAAAAGCATTTACTGCAGGAAGGAGGCCCAGAGAGCACAGCAGCAATTAGTTTATAGGAGCTGAAGATGTAGTGCTTGATATAGAGCATGTAACACTGATACAGCTGAGAAAACAGCTGGGGGTTTTCTTTTCATGAATTAAAAGGTCAAGAAAGATGTTTTGTTTGAAAGACAGACTGGCACAGAAGAAACCATTTCCACTTCATGAAAGCCCAGAAGTTGTCCTGGGTGCTCATGTAAGTCAAACCTCTTTTAGCATCTTGGAGTTGTTCCATTTTATTTTTGTAAATGAACATTAACAGGAGCAGAGGTTTAAATACATCTCTCCTTCCCAGATAAATGCCCTGGCCACTCAGCTGTATGGCAGATTTTCCCTCTGGTCTTGGATCCCTTTGGATCTCTCCATCCCTGATGTGTTGCAGAGCCCAAGGCTGGGCTTGCTGCCCACAGCATGGCAAGGGCTCTGCCAGCAGTGACTGCTCTGAGATGTCACCCCCAAAACCTCCATTCAGCAAGGTAGTGTTGAGCTGTGGGTTGGTTTTTTTTCTCCAATTTCTGAACTCTGATTTAACCAGACTGTGTTAGTGGTGAAAAATACCAAAAGTTGTGCCCCAAAAAATAATAAATATGAAGCAACTAGTGAATCTCCCAAGGAGCCCAGAAAATCAGGAATATGCACTAATGTCTTGTAATGCAGAGTTGCAGCTGAAGCACCATGGGGAGGGGCAATTGGCCTTGCTGCAGCACCTTAGGTGTTTCAGTTGTGAGGCTTTGCCCGGCAGGAGTGTGCAGGCTCGATGCAGTCAGGGTGTCACACTTGGCCACAGGATGGCACTTTCCTACAAGAAATCCTGCATGGCTGCAGCGTGGAAAACCACTCAGCACAGTCTGCCTGGAAAAAAGCAGCTCACTGAAAGCATCAGTGGCAAACCTTCCTGGAAAGGCTGTGCCTTGTGGTCGTGTCAAGGTGAGGAAGGTTAGAGCCTTGCCTTTCTCTCTGGAGCCAAGGAATCCGTGTCTCCCTGCAGATGTTCCAGCCAGGTGTTGTGATGCTGAGCAGGACTGAGTCCCTGGGCACAGGGAATGCCAGAATACTGAAAGGGAGCCCATGTCACATGCAGGATGTGACAGCACTTCAGGGATCACTGTGAGGAGATTTTTGCACTCTCGTTGCAATTCAATTCTGAATTGCCTCAATCTTTCCTGGCACCTGTTTGTAGGGAGTGCACAGGAGATGGCACGAGCATCCTGTAAGCAGAGATGAAGCCAGGGACAGCTCTGCTTATCACAGTCCTGAGAGAGATTGGTTGTAACCAGGTGCCTTTAGTGTGCTGTGCTTATCCCCCACAGGGTGCAGGTAATGATAATCTGACTCTGCTGTGGTGATACTGCACAGATGTCTCAGCACTGTTCTCAGTATGGTTACCAGGCATTTCTGAGCAAATTGTGCTGCTACCTGAGGGCTGATTTGGGGAAGAGGAAACTTTTTGCATTGTTTTGGGGGGCTGAGCCATAACCAGACTGCTCTGGTGTAATCACAGTTCTCAGCCTGAGCAGACACCCTGGAAGTGGTCCTGGGCTGGAGCTGGGCAGCAGCTGTGTGTGTTTGACACTCTTATATTTTACAGAGCTATGAGTATTTATAGAACTCCTCTAAATATTGCTAATGCTTTTTGGTTTCATGAAGTCACGACCTGGCAACCTTCAGCTCCTCTCTCACCTCCATTAACTCATCTGACCTACAAAATGTCTAATGTGGTTATCTGCCAAATGTGCAAGCTGACAGCGAGCTCAAAAAGGGCAGATACAACTTTCCTCAGCAGTGAAACACCCTGAGGGGAGGGGGGATTTTGTTGTTTGGCAGTCACCTCCAACTCATGGACCTTTCACTCTTACTCCTTGCCCTGCAGTGCCCTGGCTGCTGCTAAAACCTGTCCAGGTCAGACAGACCTAGACCTGTCTGCAAGGTAAAGGTGAGACAGTGCCTGATGCACCAGGAGCTGAGCCAGAGGGGCTGAGCTCAGGTTACGGAGCAGGGGAATGGGAGATGCATCCCACGGCACAGCCCATGTGTTTTCCCAGGTGGTCTTGGGGTTCCTGGGGTGGACTCAGTCACTTGATACTTCATCTCCTCACTGCATGGATGTGGTAAAAGCCTCTGAGCCTCTGTGCTGAATCCTGCAGATCATTGCAGGTGGGGCTGGGAAGAAGGGGCAACTTTCTTTGCCTGCTCCTCAGCCCACCCAAGTATCTTTTCCCTGCCAGCTTTTGTGACCACATGCATGCCTCCTGCTGGGTACACAGGCTGCTGGTCCTTAGAAATGGAATTTTGGTTAAATAAATAGCTGCGTAGCAATTTATTAATTTTCACAGAGTTCTTGCTCTTCAGAAACTCAAGCAGGTGGAGTAGTTTAAATAAAAAAAAACTGAGGGGAAATTCACCAGCATTAAAAAATTGCTTTTAAAAGTTTAATTCAAAGCACACTGGAAATGTGAAATTTTGTTGGCAGAAAACATTTGTGCCTGTCTGATCCTATCTGCAGGGCTTTTCTCTCCCTGGTGGGCACTGCTGGCAGCTGCCTCAGCCCTGGTCCTCACAGAGGAGGAGGTGCTGCTGCTGCAGGACCCTGGCATGTAAGGCTGCTGTGAATCTCCTCAGATGTGTGACCCTTGCCACCTGCTGCTGCAGCCAAAGCCAGAAAGTGATGAAAGTCCCTTTGCTGCTTTGTTTGCTATCTTTCCCAAAGGAAAAAAATATTTTCCTTTTCATGAGTATTAATGACAATGCAGAATTTATATTGTCTCTCTGCCTTTGAGCTCTGATTCATATCAAATACCATTTGGGGATTTTTTCCATTGTTCAGCATAGGGATAACTTCACATACTTCATTTTGGGTGTGTTTGAACAGCAGAGGAGAAGAGAGGGAGACTGGAAATTCCTAAGGCAGGACAAATGTCCAGACATAAAGAGGAAGGCAACGATGGTACAGGGGCTCCTCTCACTGTCTGGGATGGTGGATCAGGAAAGGCAGTTTTCCAATGCATGATAAACGATCATGTAAAGTGAAGAAGCAGAAGGAGGGAGCTGCAAGGCTGGGAGACTCCTTGCTTCAAACCATATGCCTGGAGATTTTGGGCACCACCAGCCCAGCCTGGTGACCTCATCACCTTCCTCCCCTCACCCAGGCTCTGGCAGCAGGATCCAGACTCATCTTCCTGAGGCTTTTCTGCTGCAATGAAGTTATAAATGGAAGTGTCAGCATTTCAGCAGGGGCATGGTGCTCAGCTTCACACGGGGAACAAAAACAGAGTAGAAGAATATAGAATAAGAGGCAACTGCAAAGGTGTAGAAAAATTTAATTCAGTTTTTATAGTATTTGTATTTAACAACCTTGGCTTGGCACTGACACAGTGCACTGGTGTAAATGAGTAGGTAAAATGTGCACATTAACTTGGTAAACACAACTGACTTTTCAATATTGTCTTTATATTGATGTGCACAGGCAATATTGAAAAGGCATTTTAGTCATTCACAGCTGGATCACACACTGTGAAGCTATAATGTATATTAGACTTTAGCAGAAGTGGCTCAGAAAACTCCAAATCTGCCCTTTAAAATTAAAAAACTAAGATGTGATGGGAAAGACCATTTGACAGCCAGGGCTTTACGTGATGAGTGCAGGTCTTGACTGACTTGCTGGATAATATTTTTTATATGTTGTCCCTCTGCCACGACTTTCAGGTACTACATGGGAATCCTGTGATAATTAAAATCTGGTGTATTTTTTGAGTAAGTTACACAAGAGAGGGATGGGTCACTCATGGCATGAGGTGTCTGAGCTCTTTATACCCAAGTGGGGATGGTACCCTGCAGTTGGGGCCCTTTGCCCCAGGGATTACTGCCTGAGTGCTCCACATGGGGTTTTGGATAAGCAGCTTCACAATAAAAGGGTGAGGGCAATCAGGAGAAAAGGAGGGGAAGGACTGAGAGGCTCTTGTTCTTAGTGGCTGTAATATAATAACAGTAAATAGAAATTTAAATTAGGTTGCTCTCCAAGATTATTACCCAACAATTGTTCAAGGAGTCACATAACTAATCTAATTTTTGCACTTTATGCGTATAAAATATCTGTTGATGCATTTTCTCTCTCCTCATTTCTTGCAGGAGCATTGATCATTTTATTTTAAAGTCTGATATTGGATCCAAGTGCTAACACTGCTGCTAGAGTCTGTGTGCAGCTGTATTTTGGGGAAGACCGCAAGGCCTTCAGTGCATGATTTACTGGAGCAGCAAAACTCGCTCATCCCTTCCTTGGCTCACCTGGGTTGAAAATACAATCTCCTCTTAAAACAACCCTGCACACAGCTGGGTGTAATTCAGCCCACAGCTTCTGCTGCCTTAACTCACAAAGATCAATTTACAGAGGGAAGCCTCCAGCTTGCTGACACCAGGTGGTGGCTTTGGCTTCCTGAGGGGGTGGGATGACAAATACAAGTGGCCTGAAACAAATCAAGGGATAATGCTGTGCCACAGAACAGCGCTGGATGCCTTCTGTCTGTGGGTATCTAATACAGCTAATAAGCAGCTAACATTACTGCCTGGTTTAACAGGAATTATTACCTGCTGAATGCCTTAATAGATTTCCAGTCCCTCCGTGTGTAATTTTTACTCGTCCCCAAAGGAAAGCTGTATAATGTTTGCAGTAGTTGTTTGTAGGAATGGGATGCACCACAGGTGTACTTTGAACTTCCTAAACTGCTCTGTATTGCATCCCATTATGCTTCTTGTGGGGCTGTAATTACTGGGGGCTCTTCTGGGGCAGCGACTGCTACTTGGGGTGTGATTTTCCAAAGCAGGACCTCACACTGTCTGGCCTCCCTTTGTCACTGCAGTGTCACTATCTGTAATGCTCAGACGCTGGTAAATCTGCCCAAGTAACTCCTGGACAGCTTAAAATATCTTTAAGTGGTTGCATTCAGAGGTGTTTTTTTTATGAGGGCTGTGCTTTTAAATAAAGCAAGATCTTGAAAAATGATTTTGAGTATGGACCATTTAGGTGGCCTACCATATAGGAAACTAATTCACTATTTCAGATTCTAGTTCAAGAGGAAGAAATAGATTCCAGTAATGCTTAGAAATAATAAATTGGGTTCTGACAAGGTGCCCTATACCTATGTCCCTATATTAGGGGAGGAATGGTGTGATGTGGGTGTGAAATGAAGAGAAGGACTGAACACAGAGGGGTCCTGCTCTCATTCATTTGCAGCAGCCAAATATTTGATTAAGGATATGTAAAAATACCCATTAAATAAAATAAGCCTGCATGGGTCTTTGGCTGGTGTGTCTGAAAATGCCATAGCCCTGGAACTGCAGCGTGCAAAGCGAGAGAAGACTCTCTGAAGTTCCCACCTAAGGGACCTGTGAAAATTAATGGCACAGCAGAAACACTTTGTAAAGGTCAGCCAGGACTGTGTGAGGAGCCTGGGAGCTCAAAGCACTTGTTTAGCACAGGGCTGCCTGGTGCAATGGTTTTTCCGCAGAGAGGTTTTGATTACAGTAAAACTTTGTGCATCCCACAGTTCTCCCAACAAAACAAACCAAACCTGCTGCCTGCTCCAGATTGGTGCAATGCCACCATTTAGCGAAGAAACTTCCAGGGATGTCAAGGGATTTGGTCCATGAGGCTG
This sequence comes from Turdus rufiventris, assembly GCA_013186435.1. NCBI lineage: Eukaryota > Metazoa > Chordata > Aves > Passeriformes > Turdidae > Turdus > Turdus rufiventris. The sequence continues at coordinate 1,675,854 of PYHW01010821.1, read as the reverse complement.
CAGCCCACGAGGGCTGATAATGGCACAAGAGCTTTGCATGTGACATCCAAATGCTCTGGCTGGGTGGCAATCCCTGTGATCCCAGACTGCTCCAGGGTACCACCAGGTACAGCCAAAAATACACCTGTAAAAACGAGGTACTGCTTATAATCTGGGGATGTTGCTTGTGAAATGTCTTCTTAAAAATCTGCCATCAGTATATTATATCCTCAGTAATACTGCCTTGAACAAGCAAGCAAAAATTTTGATGCTCTCCAGGCAGAAGTGAGGAATATGAGAGCTGTAAAGGGTCTTTTAAAGCTCCATTTTTGTTATGGCTGTGAGTATCTTTGCTAGAGCTAGCTTAAAATAATGCCCATGTCCAAGGGTTTTTGCAAGTAGAAAATGTAACAAAAATCCAAACAGCCATTTAATGGTGAGAACAGTCACTATTTCATGGGAAGAAAAGTGTGTTTTCTTGCTATGTACAAAACCTAGAAATGCCTAATAAGATGTCATTCCTGTAATGGTGTGTCATGCTGAAGCTTCATCAAAACTGCAGAAAAGGGCAATCAGAAGTGTTTCCATTTTATCTTTAGATAACTGCTGGGGCAGCAGTGCCTTGATGGAGGATTTCCCCGGGGCAGCCCAGAGGAGATGGCTGGGCCAGGACTGTGGCTGTGGCTGGCTGCTGGGGTCTGGGGGAAGATGCCTCATGCTGGTCCAGACTGGGGCAGGATGCTCTCATCCTCCCCCTTGAATGTGTGACTTCACAGACAACTTGATCTGGCTGTCAGGGAGGGTTTCCTGCCCTTCCAGCAGGCTGATTTACATTCCCTCCACACACAGCTGTATTGAAACTGCTTGCATTTTTTTGGCTGTTGCTATTTTGTGAAATCCTCTAGTGTGTAGCTGTCGTATCACCTTCTTCCTGATCCCCAACAGTCCTTGCTGTCCTCACCAGTCCTGCCAGTGTGCCCAGTGCACTGCCTGCCTCTATTCCCTCTGGAGCAGCAGAACCTGCTCTTCCAGGCAACAACCCTGAGCCGTGGTCACATTTTGATGTTATTTACCAGTTTCTGTTTATATTACACTCCCCTTTTTTATTGTCTGTTCTTGGGCTACTTCTGTTTTGTTGCTTTTAAGGCTTCATTCTCTTTCTGAATAAAAACTCCACATTTTGGATTGTGTTTTCCATATATACAAGGTGGCCTTTTTCTTCTCTCATTTAGACAATACCTGTCTAACATCATTACCCTCTCTGGACTTCTCAGCCTCTGCATTAGTCTGTTCTACGAGATCAGGGATCTGCCACTAATTCCCCATGACACACAGTGAGTGAAGTTATTAAAAAATTCTGGTCCTAAGTGGTGCCCTTGGTGTCCCAGTGCCATGGAGCCATGGCTGGTGTGCAGTGTGCTGCCTCAGGGCTCTGTCCCCAGGGCTGGGTGATGCTCCTGCTCTGAGTCAGAAGGTGATGCCAGGTTTTATTTGCATCTTGTTGTGGTTTAACCCCAAGTGATAGCTCAGCCCCCTCAGCCACTCACTTGCTCCCACAAGATGGGATGAAGGAGGGAATCAGAGGAGTGGAAGTGAGAAAAGTAGTGGGCTGAGATAAAGACAACTCAATTGATGAAATTTGAGAAAATCAAGCCAGGGCATTCATTCCCCACTTCCTGAGGGCAGGCAGGTGTTCAGCCATCTCCAGGAAAGCCAGGCTCTGTCACATGCAGAGATGACTGGGGAAGGCAAACATCACTGCTTCAAATACCCTCCTCTTCCTCCTCCTTCCCCCAGCTCTGGGTGCCGATCATGATGTCCTGTGGGCTGGGATATCCCAGCAGGACTCAGCTGTCCTGTCCCTCCCTGTGTCCCCCCAGCCTCACTGCTGGTGGGACAGGATGAGGAGCAGAAAAGGTCTTGGCCCTGTGTGTGCACTGCCCAGGGATAAGGAAAGCATCCCTGAGGTAAAGGAAAGCATCCCTGAGTTATCTGCACTGGCTCCATTAAAAATACAAAACACAATCCTTACTGCGAAAAAAGTTGGCTCTTTAAGAGTATTGCTTCTTGCTTTTATCTGACCTCTTCTAAAGACACTTTTGTTTATCCCAGGTGAAAACAAGAATTAATTCCCTCAGAGGAAAATACCAGATCTGTTCTGCCTGAGAGAAGGGATGTGGAGATGATAGTGCTAGGATGAGGCTGAAAGTTGTGATACCTGAGACTCATGGGGGGTGGACTGCTCATCTCCCCACCTATTAATTGACTGCATTTCTTGTGCAGTTAAGCACAAGAGGAAAAATCTTGAGTCCAAATAATAATAATAAAAAATAATAATTCAACAAGGAATACAAATCATGTGAATGTAGGTAAAATATAAAGCCTTCTTGCTAGATAGACTGCAGAGTCCCAGTATATCCTGGAGAATTTCATAAATCTAATGAAGCTTTCACACCTTTGGGGACAGGGCTTAAGCTGCTGGGCTTCCTATCCATCTTGGGATCAATAGTGCAGTTAAGTCAAAATCACCTGCAAATAAAGAACACGAGGTAGGGAGTGCAGTTCATCTCTCACAGAGGAAGCAGAATAATAATCAGAAAGTCCAAGCCAGCAAATTTCAAACTTTCAGCATCACCTGTGATGTAGCTTTTTCTGGGATGACCCAACAGTAATTCAGGGAAATGACCATGGGGACACAGATAATTTCATGTGTGGTGGGATCCACCAGGCCCCTTCACTTTGGAGCAGTGGCTTTAAGGCACTGGGTAAAGAGTAAGATCTCAACCAAACCACCAGACCTGGCAGAGCTGCTGAGGGAAGCGAGAGACATCACCTTGTGTTCATTGTCACCTGTGTAGGTGCCAGGTGTGGCACTTAGTGGGGAAATATCTGCAGGCATGGACAAACATCTGGGGCACACAAACATTCAGCTCTCACTGAGGTGGAACTCATTCTTCCATTCCAGCCCAAAGACAAAAATAATTCAGATTAATTACCGAATTGCTGAGGTGCCTTGCAGCACTAATTATTTTATTTCCCGTGACAGTCTCTCACATTATGCAGTGTGTAAGGCTTTGGCAGTGGCTAAGCGCCAGCATAATGGAGTAGGAAAAGTCCTGCTTGAGGAAAGCAAATTAAAATTTTGCCTTTGCAGGGGAGGAAGAGCGATAAATTTAAGAGGTCACTGCATGGCAATGTGTTGCCTTCTACTGGAAAGAAAAAGAAAAGGTTATGTTCTAGAGGGTGAAAATAAGGGACCTGACTGCAGTGGTTAAACACACCATATATCCTGGTGTTATGCAGTTGACACGAGCTGTGTGATGCCCAGAACTGAAATCAGAAGGTTCTGGCAAGGGAGAAATGAGCAGAAGGGACAGTTGGGAGTGGACAGCTTCAGGTAATCATGGGGAGGACATTGGTGAGAATGCAGGGACCTCTCTCACGACCACTGTTTTTTTCTTCCAGGCTGGCAGCCCAGATGAAAGTTAAGCTTCAGCTTTGCCGGGGTCATGCAGGAGTGAGATCTGGTCTGCCCACTCACACAGGGTTTTGGGGAAGAAAGGATGTGCTGCAGGACTGGCAGCTCTGTGTCTCCCTCCCTAGAGGTGTGAATTAAGTGGGCTGGGGAGGGAACAGACAGCTTGAAAAGGGGGTGGAGGTGCAAAAGAGGGCCCTGCTCAGAGATCTTGCAGGTCTCACACTTCCCTCTGCATGCTTTGCACCTCAGAGGAAAAAAATATCCTCATGCTTACATTCCAAGTAATAATCTTGTCTAGCTTTAATCACCTCTCGGATCCTGAATGTGCAGAAGAGTGGGTTGGTAAAAAATTGATCTTTGTGTTAACACTGGCTTTGTTTCTGTTGCTAACTGCAAAACCTGTCCTTTATGAATTATGTCTATCAGAAAATGGAGTGAAGGATGGGAAGTTAAATGTATCATTGATACAGACTCACATGTCATGGCCCATCAGTGTCCCTTGGTGTGTGGGGCTGCATGGCTGAGGTTGTCAGTGAAGTGGCTGTTCACAGAAGGAAACGGGGCTTAGCCATCACTCCCTCTTCCAGGCTGGGACTGTCTGCAGGCAGGATTTTATCTTCAGACACACAGATTTAAAGATAACTCCCCTCCTCCCTTTTTTTCCCTTTGCTTTCATTCTCAGCCTGGCAGTAAAGCTCAAACATCTCCAGCTCATCACAACATACAGGGAGAGCTTGTGGGAGAGTAATGACCAAAAAGCACAAGATCTGCTGGCAACTGCTTAATAACAGAGTGTTTTAAAATGTGTCTCTGACACTTCCATTTTTTATTTATTGAATGTGGAGTACATGCAAATAGAGTGTCTTTGGGACTGCATGCTGAGCCCTGGGACATTCACAGATCCCAGCTATAAATCTGGAATAAGGCAACACACCCCCACTGTGATATCATTACTGCTGTAATAAACATGAGACATTCCTCTTTTCATTCTTTTCCTCATGTGAGATACTGCAGATTTCTACTGCCTGGTGCAGTACAGCCATCCTTTGAGGACATCTGGGCTCCCAGACTGGCAGGTCAGTCCTGAGCTTCTTGTCTCCCCTTAAAACTGCTGGAAATTAGAGCTCAAGTTCTCAAAAGCACATGGTCACCTAGTCCATATTAATAGCATGTGGTGACAGCAAGAATTAATTGGTGAATTGACACCAAAACCTTGCCAGCAAAATAAATGAAAACCCATCAGAACTGGGGAAAGCAGAAGGTGAAATATGATCATATGAAAAATAGGATGATCATGTAGTCAGGCAAGGAGAATAATGTAAAACAACAGGACTAAGAGAAATGGCAATTGCCTGGAAGTGAAAAATAAAGGATGTGAAATAAAACTAGAGGACAGAATGAGAGCCATGAGTAGGATGGTGTAAGGCATGATGAAGTCCTGCCTAGCAAAATTAAAGAGACAATAACATGTAGGGTGGTGTAGATGTGACAGACAAGACTGGTGGGGGAAGATTTAATGTGAGGGTTTCTTGGGCTGCAGTGACAATGGAGAGAGAGACTGCAGCTGACAGAATGAGATAGAAAAACTATGTTATGCAGAATTATCTGTAAAGCAGTGTATTGTTATGGTCTATCCCAACTATGAAACACATTTAAACGTCACAGCTCTGAACTCCCTTCTCTACAGACACACTAAATATCATCCAGAGAATCCCAAGCAGTGACTGCAGCATTTGACTCCAGTGCCTGTGGTGTGGGCTGACCTAGGTGCAGGTACAAGCTGTGAGCAGGGTATGGCATTTTAATAACTCCTGCTCTGACTCCAGGACTTTCCTCTAAGCAGTTCCATTGGTCTTTCCCAGTTAGTTGTGAAGCTGATATGGAAAGCTATGCATGAAGAGAAATCTTTGCTCAAGGAAGACTTGAGCTGTGACCATGTGTTTTGGTTAATTCCTTTTCTCTCTATTGTCTGCCTCCTTCCCTGCTCTGCACTGACTGAGCACAGTGCTGGTGATTTGGGACAGCTCATGGAGGATTTGGCTTCCAGTGACCCAGACACATCCTCTTGTGGATATCTCCCACCCTCACAGCAGTGAGCTGGTGAGGAAGCTCCATGTATATTATTGCTGCAGGAATTTGCTGACAGGACAAACATTCCACTTATTTGTACTGAGCAAATGGATAGCAGGAAAATGAACAGTGAAATTCATTTGGAGTTTAATTAAGTATGAAAACCCCATAGTTCAACAGGCAGATTCCCTTAAATAGGAAAATTATTCCAGTTAATAAAAAACTTAGAGAGATAAGATATGCTCAGAAATAACATATCCAAAAATTCATAGCAATAAACTATATATCATGTTGTAGCACTTGCTGTTTTCCTTCAGAAAGGAACAAACTGCCAGCAGCATTTCAGAGGAAAAGGAGGGCTGTGTCTTTGAAGGGATTACTGCTCATGTCTTCACAGGGTGGCTTGGATCATCAGAGACTGCCTCAGCTTAGAACAAAGTGCTCAGAAATGTCACTTGGCAGCCAGGCCCATTGCTGAAATCCTAAAAGAAATAACTTACAGAAAGTTACCAGGCTGAGTCTTAATTGGCCCAGCTGAAATGTCTTGCTGGGAATTGTGACAGGCAAAGTCTGCGCTTGGATCTGTAATTTGTAACCCAACATGACTTTGGAATGATGTTAAGGTACAAAATGTGCATTTTTGGCAGCTGTGCTCCCGTATTGAGTCCAGAGGGGCAGGGGCCTGCACGGCAGCAGTTTAAGCACAGGGATCTGGTGCCATCTGAGATCCCCATGGGGCACCTTGCTTCACTTCACATCTGACTCAAGGAGGTCTCAGATGTCCTCAAGTCACCCCTCAGGTGGCATTTCAGGCATCCTTTCTGCATGGAGCACCCTCCTGAGATGACAACTTGCCTGTGCATCACACAGTGAATCCGTTTGCACAGAAACAGGAGTGGTAAATTACTGACTGAAGAGAAGGAGGCAGGTTCAAGCCTCTCTGTGCCGTCTTCTCTCCCTGCTGACATCCCTCTGGCTGTCCCCACAGCCTCTGTGCTGCCCTCTCCATCACCAAGCCCTCCTGCTACCAGCCAAGGAAGTGTTAAACCTGTTCCTGTCCCTCGCCTTGATGGAGAAAACAGAGGAGAAGCACCCTTTGAGAAGACACACAAGATTGCTGACCTGTTCACTGCAAGCTGTACATTATTAAAGGCCCAAGTTGTGTTTATCCAGAGCTCCTTGCTGGAGCTGCAAGAGGGATAGAAACATGAATGAGGGTACAAGAAACCCTTCCCCGAGGCAGCCTCAGGGCTGTGCATCATCTCCTCAGCCAGCCTGTGCCCCGGCTCTGACAGGATGTTGAATTTCTCTAGTGCTTTCCATGAAAGTCTTGCAAAGCCTTTATTTGAGACTAAGAAATAGGCCCAGAGGGGTAAGAATACCCCCTTCAGTTTCCAGTGGTGTGTGACAGACGTGTCCAAGGAGCAGGGAAGGCAGCAGGGGGAAACAGAGGCAAGGCATCATTGCTGCTGCCTGATCACTGGACCACCTTCAGCAGTTTTCAGTGGCCAAGACACGTCTTAAATTATTTCTGAATATTTAGAGAAGAAGCTGATGTCTTTGTAGCTGCTACCCTGAGGACTCTGCTGTGCTCTGGCTCTTGTGAATGGGTCTGGGAAGGATAACTGAGAAAGGGAAGATGTTTTCACTGTTCAAAAGCAGGTATCTGCCCATCACTCTAAGTTAGCCAAAGTGTCCTGGGGCACTGAGGTTTGTGGTTGTGGTTTTGGAGCCAGGACCCTCCAGGTGATCACTCAGAGCGCCTCATTTGGTTTCAGCTTGGAATTGCCCACCTGCCTAGAAACTCTCAGGAAGCTCAAGCACAAATGTGTATTTAATGATGAAACACAACTCAGACAATGTGTGCTACAGCCCATCCAAAATATTCTGAGTCAATGACAATGTGGGGCTCAAGGGCAGCAAAATGGAACCACAAATGAAGAAAGTTACTGTGGCCACGCTGAGCTGTGCCTCTTTGTGTGCATGGTCTGAACCACTGGAAATACCAAATAGGTGGGCTTTGCTCATCCTTCCGTGTTCCAGACAAAAGTAAATCAATATCCTCCAGTTTCAGTGTGGCAAAGCATGGGCATAGCCAGTTCCTGCAGCCCAGTTGCTGCTTTTAAACTTCCCAGGCCGGGTAACTTGTTTTTGTGTCTGAGCCCTGTTTAAAGTCCAGTGTTTTCTGCTTACCTCTATTTCTCTAAATCCCAGTCTGCTGTGTGAAGGGAATGAGTCTAACTAATCTGTAACTGAGGTCTGCAGAGTGAATTAAATGTGCTGGATGCTGCTTGGTGATCTTGCAGAAAGAAAAAGCTGAAAAACACAGAGAGGATAAAGAATGATCAGACTTGGTGCTTTAAACAATTAACATTTTCAAGCCCTTTAAAATGGAAGAGAACAGCTGTTAATAAAAGAAGAAAATGAAAAAACCAAAATCCCTGAAACCAATTATGTGAATCAGCAGCAAAAGCTCAGATCTGTCGTATGTTACTTTGAATTTTCTAGTAACTTCTAAAATCTTGAGTGTGGAGTCACTAATGGATGTATTTGCATCTAAAGCAATTTCCAAAATGTGAAAGGTGAACAGCATGCACAAAGGCAGAAAATTAAATGTAAGAAAGTTAGACAGGACAAAGCACACAGTATTTGGAGAGCCAGAGCTCTGGCTACATTGAAAAATAAAATAAAGGACAAACTCTAAGTTCATCAGCTCTGTAGAACTAACAGGAAATATAAATTTTTGTCTCAAATGAAAATCAGATTTTCATGGAAACTGAACTGAACTGGATAAAAAAAAATTCAACAAAACAAACCTAAAGAAACCTGAAATGGAACTACCTGCCCCAAAACATCAGAATATTGATCTGATTATTTAATCCAAAGAAAAATCATAGCAAATTGGTGTCTGTGCAGTGTGGCTGCATTTTTACACACTGTTCTGCCCTCAGTTCAGACACCTTCCTCAATCCCAGGACGCTCACAGAACTTTGGCCCAATTAACTATGAACAAATGGGCTGCCCAAAACACAGCAGTGGGGCACCTGTGCACCCTCTGGGCTTTCTGCCAGGGCTTTGCTTATTGCCACTTTTTGTTTTTTGGCTGCTCAAGTTGTGCATTTCTTGTAACTGCTGCTCTTTTGGAAGCAAAGAGTGCTAATTTCTATAGCAGCAAAATGAAAAATATGTTCCAGACTTGAGAAGACAGAAATGTAATGGTTGCACCTTTCAGGCTGACCTAGAGGTGGAATGATTTCAATTAAAAATCAATTCCAGTGTGTACCAGACAGAAAAGAAAAGGAATAAAATCAGAAAGAACTTTGCAAACTGTTAATAAAAATGTTTCATTCGCATTTGAAAGACTAGGGATGTCTAGACTTGTATTACAAAGTGAAAGGGAAAAGGAAATACATTATCTGACTAGACAAGGATGTCAAGTTCGCTGCACAGGTTTCTCACAGGAAGACCAACACGACATCCAGCGCTCATCCTGCTGTGTCACACACTCAGCACTACAGGGAGGGGCGTTTCATCCCGCACCAAAGCTGCTGCTCCCGCTTGCTTCCACTTCGTTTACAAAAAGAAAGGCAGAATCATTACAGATG
>PYHW01010821.1:1645696-1666073 GCA_013186435.1 Turdus rufiventris | reverse complement strand
ATTTATTTTGGTTCTGTTTTCTAATTCTACAGCTGCAGATCTCATAAAATGTAGAAGCTAAATCACATTACTCACTCCTGACTCGAGGAATGCATTAAGGTGAATCTTGTGAGGGATTTCACAAGGCACATTTTGAAAATAGAAACAGATCTTTTATTGTAACCTCATTTTCCTTAATTCCCCCAGAGATAATCAAAACTCCATTGAATTTTAAATACCAACCACAGTGGGATTGTGTCTGCAGACCCACAGACGTCAGGGTGTGGAATCCACATCACTTTTCTGTAGCTGAACCCCAGAAGATCATGCTTGTGGCTTGTGGCCATGGCCACCACTGCAAAGACCACGGCTCTGGTGCAGGGTGCGTTTGCACAAGGTGGTGAAGGACAGGTGGCAGAGAGCAGTGCTTTTGCTGCCACCCATCCTGCAAAGAGCATCTGCTTGAATATAACAATTTTTATTTAAACTACTGGAATTAATAAAATAAATATTTTACAAGCATTTTGTCTTGAACAGGCTGGTCATACCAACACTATTGGAAAGAAAAAAAAGGCACATGTAGAAGTTCTGTGATGAAAAAATATGGCACACATGGTGGTTCAAAAAAGATTTCTAGAATGTTGAACAGCTGAAGTTTGTCTCAGCTTTACAACTGCTCATTTCACACCTCCTCATGGGCAAATGGGTGTTGGAACACAGCAATGAGAGCTCTGACTGCACCAGACATCAGCAAAAACCCTGGGTTGCCTGCCTTCCTTGTTTTACTTATTATGCTGCCTGCATAGAAAATGCTTCAACCAATGCAGAGGAGAATAAATACATTGCACCCCCATCTCTAGTGAGAGAGGAAGGATGGCTGGAGCTGATCCAGAGGGATCCAGCTCCCCTGGTCCAGCCAGCTGCACCCTGCAGGGTCAGGGACAGCGCAGCTCACTGCCACAGGAGGGACAGATCTGCACTTGGCAGAATCAACCTGGGAAAAATGCTGAGATCTTATTAGAGTGCAACATTAACTGCTGGCATCAGCCCCAGGTGGCTCTGGGGTCAGAGAGGAGCTCCCCCAACACTGCTGCACTCCACAAAGCAAATATAACGACACGGATTGTAAACCCGTGGCTGGTACAAAGTAAGAACTAACATGAGGAAGGGGAAATCTTATTAAAGTCATGCAGATCACTTGGGAGGCAGGGCTTATTTGAGCAAAATGCATTTTAATCTGATTTTAATGAGACTGATATTTTAAAAAGGATGTTGAAGAACACTGTTGGGGATATAGGAAAAAAAAAGCTGTACACAGAATTTCAGTCTGCAGAGTTGGTTAGGCTCCACCTGAAAGTGGCAACATTAAGGAGTTTAAATTTTTAAAATTAGCAAAAAGGAAATGGAGAGATAACTTGATTACCCTGGAAATCCATGGGGAAAGAGTAGTGGTTACTATACAATTAAATGGCTTAGGTTAAAGAAAGGTATAAAAAGAAGGAATAGCAGAAATCTGAAGCCAAATACATTCAAATGAGAAATCCAGCACAGTTTTTAGCAGTCAGGATGATTAATTACTGGAAAAAATTACCAAATAAGCAGCTGATTAACAGTCTCCCAGTGTTTCAAATTGTGACCAGCTGTCTTCAGCCCAGAGTGGACATCTTCAGCTGAACAAAATGGTGCCAGAATCCTTTCAGTGGTGCCAGGGATGAGGAGCAATGGCCAAGAAGTTTCACCTCAACATGAGGAAGAACTTCTTTACTGTGAGGGTGGCAGAGTACTGGAGCAACTGCCCAAGATGGTGCGGCGTCTCTCTGGGAATGTTCCAAACCCACCTGGATGAGAAGTGCCCTGCTCCAGGTGGCCCTGCTTGGGCAAGAGGGGATAAGACTGAATGGTCTCCACAGAGCCCTTCCAAGTCTGCAAGGACCCACGCCTCTCCTGTAGCTGCTCTGTGCCTCCCCATGGCATCCCATCCTGCTGGACACATCCTTGAGCACAGCTCCTGAGACCTGCCTGGCTCAGCTAGCCCAGGAAATTGGTTGGAAACAAGTCTGGGCTTTTCCTCACTGTTGCATTGCTTTGCCACTTTTTGCTGGGTTTGTTAAACACAATTATGTTTTAAATATTGCACAGAAATTTGGACTGAAATTCTCTCTGGCAGGAAATGCACAGAAATGCGCAGAAAAAGTGAGATTCCCACATACAAGGCTATAACTGGCAATCATTCTTCATCCCATCATTCCTCAGCAGAATTTCTACATTTATATTGTTAGGTGAAGCTACACAGAGCCAGGCACAGAGTCCATTAAGAAATCCCATTGGTCTCTGGAGAACACTGAAAGCACAGGCACTAAGATGCTGCATTTAGAAAGATAATGGATAAAGATGAAATCAGTTTTTCAGATGAGTCTTCCATTTCCATAGGGGCTGTCTTTATGGTTTCAATGATGTAGAGTAAAAAGAAAGAGTATTCACTTCCTAATGAAATGAAAAATTTTATTAATTCAAGGATATTCATTCCTTTAAGAGCTTCATTCCTTGAGTTCATTAACTCCTCAAATGTGGCTTTATCTGATGCTGCCTTCCAGTCCTTGCCAGGATTTTCTTTCTGTGCTCTGGTCCAGGCCAAGACACAAAGAGTTTGCCAAGCTCCAGCACAGTGCCTGCAGTTACTGAGCACAGAGATTTCCTATCAAACTATAGAGAAATGTCCTGATATTCAACCACCCTGATATTCTCAGCTGTTCAGTCTGGATGACTCCTGATCTCATCCTGGTCCTGCAAATCATAGTGTTTACAGAACTCGTCCTAGTCCTGCAAAGCATCCAGACCTTGGTAATTCACATGACTTTCAAGGAAAGCCATATGAGCTCAGTTTTTTTGAACCAAGTGAGGTGTGGCAGCAGTTCCAGCAGAGTGGCCAGGGGGACCTGTGTGTAAGGGCTCTGCAGAGCTGGGGAGCAGCTCCTTGAGGCTCTTGGGCTCCTGCAGAGTCTCAGTCATGCAGAGCCCCATTAGCAGCATTGGCTTTTAGGTTATTTGGTCTAAGTAGCCACCAGTGTGCATGAGGTTTCAGCAGCATATGAAATGTGGAGATTACAAAACATGATTTCTGAAACTATTTTCTATGTAGTCAAAATGATGATTTTATTAAAATAGAAGAGAAGAAGGTGTTACAGCAGATCAAAAGTGAATTTCTGTTTTTTACCTTTCTTTTCTATCCCATTTCCCTTAAACATTTAATGTTCTTGGCACTGTATGATTTCTTAGTCTTAGTTAAACATTTTCTTTGACTGAAACATATCCACCTGCAAATTGATTAAAATGTTTGCAGTTTTGCATTGTGGAATTCCTCTTTACTGTAAAACTCTGCAGAAAACAATCTCTAAAATCTAACCAAATACTGTTGTGGACTGAAACCTGCTATTCTTCCCAAGCAAAAATGTAACCTCATTGAGTGGGCGTTCTACTGCCCTAGGTCAGCAGCATTTGGTCTTATGTATTCAAAATAACTGCCACGGGATAAGCACATGAAATTTGGCAGTATTTTTGGATTTTGTTTCCTGAAACTAATAAATTATGAAAACATGCTTCCAGGAAGCTAGACTTTGATCTAAAGAAAGTTCATCTGTAATAAAGCCAAAGGAAAAGAACAGTATAAAAACTGATGATGAACAAATTTTTTAATCTGTAAATTTATAGCTCTGTTTGTCTCTATACATACACACAGATTTCTTTCTATACATATACATGTTTCCTATTCTTGCTCCATCAACATTCAAAAGCCAGGAAGTAGTCAAGTATGCTCTTCTGGTTCTAAACCACTGTGATTATTTGCATTTTTCTGAACAACACATTTATGACAACCTGCCCCCTTCTATCAATTATCTAGAGTAGAGTGGTTCAACATGTGGAAAAAATCTGATATGAAAATCAAAAGATGGTCTAAAATATCAATGATGGGAAGAGCTTGGTTGTAAAATGGATAAATAGTAAATGAGATTTGTGAGTGAAAAGCTGATCCTTGAAAAATAAAAGAGATGACAGGAAGAGGGGTGGTGATGTGAACTTATCAAGGTACAGCACTGGGAAGGACAATTAAAAAATAACCAGATTTTTTTTTTTTTTTTACGAGCACATTAGGCATCTGATTTCTACCTTGTTGGATGAGGAATGAGTAGGAATGAAGGAGGAAGTTGTATAGCTACTTTGAGGTCCAGAAAGTGATGAGCAATAAAACCACTTTAAAGTCCCTGGCTGGAAGTGAAAGGAATGAAGGATGAGGATGTCAGTTATAGAGGCCAAGGTAATCATCGCATGGCTGAGACCTCAACAACAGCAAATAACATCATCTAAAGGAACAGACTGCCCAGGGACACAGGCAGAAGTTCCAGAAGAAGCCTGGATACAACTTTGGACAGAGAAGCAGAGGAAGCAGGGAAAAAGAATTATGTGGCTTTGACCTGACCAGCACAGGGGACTTACTGAGAAAAGAATGGTGAAAGGCACTTTTTTATAATCATGATCATCAAAGTGTTCTTGGGAAGATGAAGTGGGAGAAGTTAATAAAGACAGCACATTTTTGTTCTCTCTGATAATCTGTAAGACTACCACTTGGAAAGCAAATCTATAAAAAAGGTATTCCAAAGGCTTTGCTGTTCATTAAGGAATTTGAAAGCAAAGTATTCTGCTGTGGAGACCAGGCAGGAAGTTGAACTATCAGCTTTTTAGTGACCTGAGATTTTAAAATGAACTGTTATAGAAAGTGGAAAGCTGGTGACAAATGATGTTTATAAAAAGGACCTTTGAGCCACCCACAATTATCCTCCAGCTATCAGGAAAATCACAAACATTACACTCTTGCACATCTCCTCCCCCCAAATACTGCAATATGTAAGGAGCAGTGTGGCATTTGGAATGTTTGAAGTGATGTATGTACTGCACTCTGGGAAGGGTACCCGGTGTTCATGGCACTCAGTAACATGAAGTGGATCTGTCCACTGTCCTAGGGGGTACAGGGCTACCAAAAGTGAGATGTATGGCAAAGAGTGAGGTGCTATTGCTGTGTGCTGAAGAAGAGAGGAACACTGAAACACCTCAGACATAAAATATAGCTAAAAAAAAATGTGCAGAGAAAGGAACTGTTTCCATGACTATGACAGGTAAAGGAAGAAATTGCAGCAAGCAGGACTTAGGCATTATAAGACATTTGTAGTTCTGGGCTAGCTAAGCACAAGGACACTCTGATTCTATGAGGATTCTCAAATACATAATGGTGTGCTAAAATACAGCCCAAATCAGCACTTCTCAGAATGGGAACTAGCTAATCTGCCACTCTCTCTTGGTGAAGGAGCCACAGGCAAGGAATTTTTTCTTCTTCCATGTCTCTCTCATTTGAAGCACAGTGAAAAAGGCTGTAGGATTTCCATTGCTGAGGTTTAAAGGACAGATTAGGCAGACATTTGCCAGGGTTTTTTCTGCCTATGTGGGTTTGATATGTGGTTTCAATTCCAAGTGCAAACTTTTAAACAGAAATTTGAGGAAAAGATCCAAACACCCAAATAAAGGATGCTCTTTTCTGTCCTCAATTCCACTTTTGCAGCAAGCATTTGGAAGTTGTTGGTGCCCAAACCCATTCAGCACTTGTGGGACTTTGTAACTCGCAGTGCTGAAAGGCCGTTTCCAGAGTATTGGGCAGAAATTAAAACATGTTGCAAAAGCTGACGGGACTTGGAAAGAGCATTCCTTTTCAGAGGAAATCTGCCTTGTGGCAGATCTGCCTCAGATCTAAGGATTCTGGCAAGGTTTGCCTGGAAATCAGCCCCGCTCTGCGAGCCAGGCAAAGATTCGGCAAAAGTCCTCATCTGTGCTCAAGATGTTTAGAGAGAAACAATTCAACCTCCATGGATGGCCATGGCTGTCTTCTGATGAGCATTTCTGATTAAACTTGGCTGGTTCGTGGCACGAGCTCTTTCTCGCCCCTGATCTCAGAAGTGCATTATCTAACAGCATCAAATTCCCTAAAATCTGCCAGGGTTGTTGATGAGAGGAAAGACCCCCAAGCCTCAGAAGCACTCCAAGGGCTGTTCTGCTCAGAGTTTCCCCACAAAAGCACGCTCTGCTCTTTCTGAAATGCCATTTTCGGCGGTGCCGGTGGCAGGGCTGAGGGTGGCATGGCTGAGGGCTCTGCCCGGCCGTGGGGCTGTGACAGGGAATTCCAGCAGGAATCTCCTCACACAGCAGCCCTCACAGCCGGCACCTGGACACCAACACCCCGTGCAAGGCTCCACTAAAACCTTTGACTCTTTATTCCTAAACGTGACAGAAATTAAAGTGTGAGGGATGAGCAAGCGAGCTGACCGCCAGCGGCTGCCAGGAGCAAGGCCCCACAGGCCTCACCTCCCCCTCCTGTGCTGTAAGTAAATTTTTATTATGTTTTTTTTTTTACTTTTTCTCCAGTGTTTTTAATTATTTGATGACTCACAGCCTCTCTTTTCTCTGTGAACTGAGTTTAGGGAAGGAACACTGCTTTCACAGCCTCAGCAGTGCTGAAGGGAGCCCCAGCCACCCCTCAGGGTGGGTCCCTGCTCATCCCCAGGGCCAAAAGTGACATTTTCCAGCTCTGCCCCTTCTTTCAGGTGGATCTCTGTGTTAGAGCAAAGCTTGCAAGTGAGAAAGAGGCAATTATTTCAAGCTTTCTCAACTTCTTCCCAGCTTGTACACACCGGAGTGTTTCTTATTGATGATAGTCTATATTCCCAACAAAATAAAAGGCCACAAAATTGATTCAAGAATACCTTTGCCAGTCAAATATGCTGGTCCATGATTATGAAAGATGCACAATTAAATTGTCTGTGGGACAAATATGACTGAAAGGTTGAAATTAACCTCTTTTGAAATTCAAATTTGCATTTGAAATTGACCTGTGGGAAAAATTGAGCCTTCATTTATTTAATTCGTCGTATGGAATCAAACCCTTCAAATATTTCCTGTTTTTTCATGGGGAAGATAGTACCATTCTATGGAAGGAGATTGCTTGTTATCACAGCTGGTTTAATTAAACTCATAACTTCTTCTAATGCTGGATGTGCTCTAGCATCCAGACTGAGTGGTGTAACAATTTATCATCAGTCTGGACATTTCCAGCAAAATAGCAAATAGTTTATTAAAACCATAATTATTTCTTGGCATTGGAACTGCTATTCTGAAAATCATTATGACAGTCACAGATTTCTGTATTTTAGAAACTTGCAATATTTGTTTAAAACCACAAACGTTGTCAAAACAATTACCCTTAAAAATGTTAGGGTTTTTTTCCTATGGTATTTTAACAGTTGTGGTAAAAGGAGTTGTGGTTTTGAGTAGCTCCAGTTCAGCATAGACCAGGACAACAATTTGTTTCATACAGCTGGAGAAAACAAGATGTATTCAAATAAAAAATAAAAAAAGTTGGTAACAGCTTACTAGCTTATACCTTTCTGTTTTCTTTAGCTGGGTAACTTTTTATTAAATGTTTTCTTCCTCTAAGTGTTCTTGTCACTATGTACAAAGCAGCTTCAGCTTTGATCAAGCTTTTTCTTTAGCATCAGTTGTGGTCTTGTGCAGAGGGGTGCTAAACAAAGTTTTGAACAGAAACTGATGTGAAGATGCATAAAAATAAAATCAAGTTTCAGAGTCTGAGAATGTAGACGTGAAAGCCATAAATTACAATTTCATTTGCTGAAGGGAAGCACAGATTTCATGTTTAAGGTACCCAAAGTTTTTACATATGCTATTCTAAAATGAACAGAAGTGTTTCAGGTCTGCTACCATTGAATGCCATTTTCCTGAGGATGACAATTCTGCAAACACCTCTACCTTCCTCTGAGAAGTGCAGGATTTAAGCACATACTGAGACCTAGCAGGCACCTGCTGTGAGCCTTAACAACCTGGAATTGCCTTTCTATCAGTAACATGGTGATTATTCTACCCATACCAAAATTTCCTCTTGACCATATTTTAACAGATAAATGTGTATTTTGTGCTAACTGGGTGTGATAGCAAAAGCAGTTTTCCCTGTAAGACTCTTCTTCTGTCAGTGAAAATGGTGTATTCATCTAAAAGCAGTTCTAGAGAGAAATACCTTCTGTCATTTCCTCTTTGTGCTTGCAGGGACTGTGAGTAAATGTAGCTTTAAATGCTTTTATTTTGTGATTTTAAAGAAAGTGATGGCCTAGGTATCTGTACTCTCAGAGTCTCTGTAGCTCCTTCTGGTTGTGAAGCAGTTAGGGTTTGCCTGCTGCTGCAGCAGTCCTGGGAAGGTAGGATTGCAACGGGAAAAGGAGTTTACCACATTGCTGCAGGAAGACACTTTTCCTTCTCAGGTTATTTACCAAGTGCTGCAGAAGAGAATGAGAGAACCCCACTTATCCAGCAGGGACATGGGCGGCATCTGTCAGATTTTCCACTGCTGTGTGGGTGTATGTGCACACAGGGGTCAGTTCCCAGTCTGTCAGGATGCAGGAATGAGGAGCACTGAGTCATCTGAAGAGTTTCTTTAGAAACAGAAAGGGAGGGGAGAAAAAAAATACTGTTCCTAAGTGATTGCTTGGAATTACTTCTGGTAGGGGCCAGATTGCAATTACAGATGTGCTGAACGCAGTGTCAGCTCTCTTGACAAATGCAGTATTTGTGCTGCTGTCCACAGTATCTATTTCAGACAGCTTGAGCCATAAAGTGTTCTGGCTGTAAGACTGAGAGCGGGAGCAGAGCCTGCAGATGCTGACAGAGCCTCGGGTTCGTGTTCCTCATGTACATTCGCACTGATTGTTGTAATGAGGGGACCAAGTGATTTTAAAATCAGGGCACCACCAATTCACAGTTTTTCTGCAAGCCCTATGCCCTTCTGTAAAAGAAGTAAGAATTGAAGCTTATAACTTCACCTTTGCCACCCATCTGCTCAGTCTTTATTTATGTTCTGAAAGCGTAATATTGATCTGAGGACATTATTATAATTTCACTATTTTCTATAATGTTTTCTAGGCATCCAGTTGTTTGATTACATTTTTTTTACCATTGCTGTGCCTGGAGAGTTTTGTTGAGCTATTCTGGATGATGCTTTGTGAATTTAGAGTTGTGTAGCACATAGAGATAGCAATCTTGCAGACTAAATCTCTTGAATTAGATTGATTAGAATCTCACTGATTCTTATCACCTAGCCTGGTGAATAAAAATTGTAACTGAGAGCCTGAAACCTGGCTTCCAACAGCAACTGATCTTAAGTGATATTCAGAAATATAGAGGAAAAGTAAGTTTATACTTAGTAAAAACCTGTTAGACAATTTTAACTAAACCTTGTAAACATCTTTTATTTGATGTCTTCATAGGTTATAGGTTTATTGTCTTGCAATTAAGATCGATTCATCCATAGCAAAAAAAAGTCTGACTTTACAAAACTTTTCATGTGATATGTTTTCTTTCCTGAAAGCAGTATTTAAGTCTACTATGCTTAGAGCACAAATTCTTTCTGAAAGGTCCCTTGACAGTGAGAGGGCTTTTCAGGCCTCCAGAAAACAATCCCCCAAGACCAATCCTCCTGGCTGTGAGCTGGTTTCTTATGAGGAGCTGTGCATTCAGATTTGGCATGCTCCTGTGCCATGCAGCAGCACCTCCTCTGCTCTCCTGCATTGCAAACCTGGTTTGTGCAGGTTTCACAACTGACAGAGGACGATGAGGATGAGGTATCTGCCAATAACTCACCTGTTGTTAAATGAGTTGTTGTTGAGCAATAAATAACTTAGAGCAAATGCAGATGGAAAAATAGGAAATATTTGTCAGGAGTCGCACTGGTCTTTCATCAAAATGTTAATGTTTGAATGCACTCAGAACCTCTAGATGGGCTGGTGCTGCTTCAGATGTGAAAAACAGGAGTGTTTTATATCCTAAGTCATGGAAACAGATGAAAAACTAATCTTTACATGACCTGGCTTTCATTGGTGCAGAATGGATGTTGGCAGCTCAGTGCTGAAACACATTGTGTGTGCCTTGGGTGGAGAAAGCCCAACTGCACAAGCCCAGGAGGGAAGGCAGATTGAAGGCATGACTCCCCACCACCAGGAATAGGAGGTTGGGGTTCTGGTTGTGTGCTTTTCCCCTCTATATTGGGATCACAAATAGTTAAAAAAGCTCTACTGCCTCTGAAACTTTCACCAAGCCCTCTGTATGTGAGATTCAACAGGGCTGAATAAAATGGAGAAGGAGCAAGGAAAATGTTCTTGTTTCCTTATTAACTCCAGTCAAACGTGAAAATTAAACTCATACTTGACAAAGAAGCAAAAAACAATTCTAATTTAAAAATAAGTACCCCTAAAGCTTAAAATCACCGAAACACTGTTTTTTTCCACACCTTTTTTGTAACGGACCATTTGCAAGTTTCATTGTTCTGTTATCATCAGGTTTGTCATGGTTTACAGCCTGGATTGGGTTGAAATTTTGATATGCTGGAGCTGAATTTCCCAAGTCCTTCCTTTAAGTGTCTTACCTAGTGAGATGTATCTTTACATAATGTATATTAACATGCAGAGTGACTCAGATTCTGTTATTTCAGATATTCAGATATTTAGGATGTAATTAAAAATAAGTGCTAAGGTTTAATGATGTCAGTGGCTTATTATAATGGTCTGCATGGGTAGACATGTAAAATAAAACATGTAGACTAAAAATTTTGGTCGAAAACTGCCTGACAAACAGCAGTTAGTTACAAACATTTTGCTAATGCCTCATTTACCCACAAAGTCACTGGTGCTGAGCTTTGAATTGATGATTAAAACAGTGTTGATAACACACCAATAGTTTAACCACTGCTGGACTAGCCTTTACTCAAGGTCTTCTGTTGTCCTGCAGCACTGACAGTGCCTTGTTCCTGGCCCTTGCCCGCTCCTGGCCTTCCTTATGGGACTGAGAAACAAAAATTTTGCTCAGAAGCTCTTTTAGACTCACTTGCCTCAAAGCATTCACCTGAATTGTGAATACCTGTTAAAGGTAAAATATTTTCCTTCATATGACACCTTCTAAGTGATGGCACCTTTGTTAAGAAAGCACTGAAATAGGATCACAGGGCTGCAGAGATGCACAATGAACATACCAAAGCTCTGTGCAAAGGGGATGGTTGTGAGGGCAAAGTCTCACTGCTGGAAGTATAAAATTTTAAAAAATGCTTGTTATTTCCCTGAAGAAGCCTGATATGAATCATCTCGTTGATATTCTAATGGACTTTTATGGAACAAATATTCTGATTAAATCAGAAAAAGCATAATGACTTCGTTATCAGATACATTTTTGTTCTATTTAAATTCATCCATCTATCAAAAATGCTCAGTGAAATACTAGAAGGGCACTCACTAACTGCAAAACAGATTCATTTCAAATTCTAATGGACAGGAATTGATCTAATCATCACATCAGGATTCTTAGAGAATTAAAAAAGCAACCGAAACCCACTCAGAAGTCAAATGTTTTCTTTTTTGGACACTCATAGCTACAAAATGTGGAGAAAAAATTCTCCCTTGCTCTGATTTTAAGATAGATGTCTACATGTCAATTGTCTGCAAAAGAAAACCCCCCAGCTTCTTCCTTGTGACAAGGCTGTTGTCTCCTTGCTCCAGCCTTTAGAACATTTTGTTCAAGTTAGAAAAATCAAGCTTCACAGAAACCATGTTATTCCATGTGAAGCTAGAACAGACCTGGGACTGCAGCCTGTCTTGGATAAATGCAGGATTTCAGAGCATTAGTGTTGGTTGGTGATCTGAACCAGGGGTTTACCAGGAAACCCTTGAGACCTGGATTTTGGTGCTTGGAGATCTGATTGCTGCTGAAGCACTCTGTGAGTGGAAATGCCTGGAAGGTGTCTGTGAAGGAAAGGCCAGGAGAATGTCTGGATGCGGAGAAGCACCCCAAATCTGCAGGGAGCCTCATGAAGGTTTGAGTTCTGGGCACTGGTCCCCTGCTGTGGCAATGATCCTCTTGGGTTTCTTATGTGTGATGCATCCAGGAAATGCTCTCCAGGAGATTTGCCTTTGATCACACTTCTAAATTTTAATGGTGTTCAATAGTCTTCACCCTGCTTTCTACAGGGCATCCTGATGTTATATGCAACAGATGGGATTTTTGGAAATAATCTCCTCTCCTTCCCTCCCTGCTCTCTGGCTTTTCTTAGCCTCAAGCCACCTCAGTCTGTTTCCCCAACTTAAAATGTATTTTTTTTGCATTCCTGTGAAGTTAGTCTTGGCTCCCTCAAACCCTTTTCTCCCAACAACCAATTTCTGCCAGGGAGATTCTCACACATTTTCACATGTTGCCTGCAACCCGCTCAGTGGGTCCTTCTCTCTTTGCTCCTAACCTGCCCAGAGCTGCTGGTGGCCCTGCCTTGTCCTGTAGACAGGGTGCAGAGTGCCCTGCTGGTGAGCCAGCTCCTCTCTCGGGACACATCCAAACTTACTGAGCTGGGGTGAAGGGGGAGATCTCCAGCATATATGTGCAGGAAAAGCAGTGGAAAGGGAAGCAGGCAGGCAGTAGTTGAATCAAATCAAACTCTTTGTGGTTCCCTTCTCACATTTGTGAATGTCTCAAAATATCACTAAACTTTATTCGCTCATGGCAATATTACTGCAGAGCTGCTGACAAAATCTGTTTGCATTTTTCAAACTGCTCTTTTAAATGCTGTGGAGAGCAGAAAACTGGTGCATGGTCGGCATCATCCTTCCTGCTGCACTCTGGTAACTCTGCTTGGCCATGATATGACCACATGCCCACCAGAAACAACAAAAGTCCCCTTTCCTACCTCATTCATAAATGCACAGAGTTCACCTGTGTAGCTGCAGGCTTTTACCCTTGTTACTCTTCTCTCCTCTCTACTTCATTGCCTGTTGCACCCATTTGCAATTACATTGCATACAACTGATGTAATTACTTTGCAGAACAGATCAGTATCTAGGATCTGCTCTACTTCTAATTTAAATAATTGCCTTAAAATAATTCATGAAGACAGTAATTTGCTAATGCTTCTCTTAGGGCCAATCCTTGCTTTGGCAGTGCAGGTAACAATGCCTGGTTTTATGTTTGTTTTTTTCCCTTAGGATAATGCTTTCAGTTGCTTATATCTCTGTCCATCTTCTAATCCTTAGACATTTTGCTTAGGAAACTGATATTGTCAAATCAGAACAAAGTCTAAAGAAAAAAAATCCTATATTTTCTTGATGCTGAAAATGCTCTTAGAACAATTTTTAGCAGTGTTAGCATGCTTCTTGGTCATTTACAGGGAACAGGGAGCTGAAAGGGTCAACCTCTTATATGAAGAGATTTAACCCCAGTCAGTCGCAGGAATGGTGCTGAAGCAAATCCCAATTCAGTCACAAACCTTCCCAGAATTTCAGTGAATTGATTTGTGCAGTGGGGTACCTGGCTCCTCTTCTGCTGTTCCAACTGTAGGATTTATCTGATGAGATCTGAGCATGAATAAACTCACATAACAAAAGATCCAAAACGTTTGAATAGGGATACATTTTCACTAAATTAGCAAGAAACATGTAACACTATTCTGGTCCCTTAACCAATGTTCCTCTGCCTACCTGAAAGCACAAAACCAGCAGAAGTTCTCAGCTAAGCACAGAAAAATATTGAATAGCACTAAGGAAGGAAGAATACATTTTTTCAGGCTTACTTTCATCATGTCCACTTGGCATTGGTTCAGAAATATTAAATGTTCATACTTTACAGACCTTGTGTTACTGAAAATTTAGAGTGAAGACAAGAACAAACCAGATTAGAGCTCCTCCTTAATTATAGACTATAATTCTAACACTGATTCTCTTGAAGAATATACATTTATGATAATTAAAACTCAGAAAAATTTTCATAGTGAGAGTTTTCATCTTCACACCAGATACAATTTTGCAACTTGCACCAATCATTTCTAGATATGCTTTTGGAAAAAATGGCTGTGTAAGATAAAATTTTTCTTCTACTTGTAGCGATTTGGAATAAAACAAAGTGCTGCCACTTAAAATTTTTCAGTGCCCTTTTACTGAGCTTAGGCCATTTCAGATGACATTTCCCAGGTAGCATGGGAACAAATCATCAGCAGGGCAATCATGTTTAGCTGCTCATTAATGAAATCAGTGTTCTGAAGCATGGATTGGCAGAATGAACAAAGCTAAAGCAATTACTAAACTCTCTGCAGAAATGTGTAGAAAATTGAGGGTCTCATTTAAATTGTTAACATCTTACCAGTACTAGATTTGAACCCCAGAAACAATTAATTTGATCATCTGCCATCCATACTAATTATAATGATGATGAAACGGTTGAGAAGGGACTTCTCATTCAGTGGGAAAAGGAGATAGGAAAATAATGTAATATGCAATTGGTAGTGTGTTGAATTGCTTTCCCTCTTGAGCATCACTTTCCCCTCTGGGTGGGAGGGAGAGGAGCAAGGGGAGGACACACAGGAGATGCCACAGGGCTGCATGTCACTCACATGAGTATGCATGAGTGCATGTCACACACTGAGGCTGTGCCTCAATCACTGTCACTGGTGGAGCAGCAGGGCCACAAGCCTTTCCCACGTGGGGGAGTTTCCTGCTCACCAGCTACCAGCCCAAAGTCCCTTCCAGGCGAGCGGGGTTGGCATTACTAATGTCTCACACCAAACCAGCCAAGTCATTAATTTTGTGATTAACAGCAGTTCTAACAAAAAGAGACTAAACTGTGCATTGCTCTACACATAAATCTTGTGCAGTGGCACTAAATTGGGTAGGAGCGAGTAAAACAGCCCAACTGAAGCTCATACCTTGCTAACAGGCCATTTAGATAGGCAGGCCATAACTTTTGAGAAGCCTGAAATAAATCTGTGGTATATATAGTTTGCGAAATGCCTACATTATCTATTGCTTAATCAGTAGTTGTGTAAGAAATCACTGTGGTTATCGGAGCATAGGAAACAGCTTTACTGCTTCCATTAAGAAGTACCATTATGCTATAGCAACGCATTATCTTCGTAAATCATTTGTACTGGGAATATATTTGTCAGGTTTCAAACAGATTGTGTAATTATCACATAATTTTATTTCAAGGGTTCATAACAGGGAATTAGATATGACATTTGGTAATATAAACAGTGCACTTGACTCGCATAGCAGTTAGCCATAAATGTTTAAAGAACTTGGCTCTACAGGATTTTTATAATGTTTTGACAA
Source organism: Turdus rufiventris (assembly GCA_013186435.1). Classification (NCBI taxonomy): domain Eukaryota; kingdom Metazoa; phylum Chordata; class Aves; order Passeriformes; family Turdidae; genus Turdus; species Turdus rufiventris. The sequence continues at coordinate 1,650,858 of PYHW01010821.1, read as the reverse complement.
CAGGTTCTCAGAATTCATATTGTGCACATAACATATATAAAAGCTTGTGGGACATTGGATCAGTGAGGGCATGTGACAAATGTTGTGAAGTGAGCACAAGTGCTCTGCAGCGTATCAGAGCTGCCAACATGTTGTCCATAATGCTTCTGATGGAAAAAGTTATGCAGAATTAAAGAAACCTGGGAAAGGTTAGAACACTAATAAAACTTCATATATTTGTTACAGAGAACCTCTTAAATGTGGAAGATTCAGAAATGTGAGAGGCAATAGACTGGTAGCACAGTGTCAGTGTTAATGATGTCTGTCAATGTGTTAATTTTCCTTTGTACCTGGAACGTGTTTTGAGAAATACATCACTGATAGAGCAAAAGAACCAGTGATTTGTCATGTCCAGCTGTATGACATGTGCTGTGAAACTGAGCAGTGTCCAGAATCTTTTCTCCTGTGAGTATTAGGACCTCCAGTATATTAAGGAGTTCTTTTATGGCATATGGGGTCTTGTAATTTCACTTATTTGCTAAGTTTAGAAGGCTGATTTCATAATTACTCAATTTGCTCTTCTGCAAAGTGAATTTTAAATTCTATGCCTCCTGTGGGTGCCCAGAGAAGACAAACGGAGTGAAGACTTCTTATAACTAGAGAGTAAATGCAGTCTTGTTTTCACAATGCAGCAATGCTGGGTGGTAGGCTGACAAAGGAAAAGTTATGTCTGGAAACAGTAAGGACCTTCCCCAGCTCCCAGACCAACTCTAAGGCTGGAAATCCACACCCATTACCAAGCACATCCTGCTTTCTGATTATTGTATTTCATTTCTAAGTGGGAATGCACAATCTTTCCAAAGTAAATTTTCTCATCCTATTCTCCCAATAGTCCTTTAAATCTGTGATCCATAACCAGGGAGCTGCTATCTCTGAAATTGATATGTTTTCCTGAAATGTTACAATGAATTGGGTATTTTTTTAATAATCCTAAAATAGGGATGGATATCAAAACAGACATCTGTTGTTGGACTGAACCCACTGGAGTGACAGCATGGTGCAAATAAAATTGACCATTATTAAGCCTTTTTCTAGATAAGTTTTGCTTGTAAATCCTGGCCTTCAGACTTCTGAACTGTTTGTTCCTGCATGAATTGTTCTATACCCCCCAGCACTTGCGATTTAAATAGTATTGACATACTATAGTAATAGATTTTGAAGTAATACAACTCCAACAGAAAAGGCTTTCCTCTTTTACATTTAGAAAGATGTTTTAATACCTTAAGTTATGATGAAAGTGTAGTGCATTGAGTAGCTGAATATTCCAAATACAGACGTTTGAGAAGAGGGCACTTTGGCAGTGGTATTCTGGACAAGTTTCTTTTCACTCTGTCCCTACCTGTTCTTACCTGGTCAATAACGTGCAGGACAGGATTTCTGCTGCTGTACACTGCACGGGGCACAGGATGCATATGGCTCAGGAAATACTGGGAAGTGCATACACCTCTCACTGCCTCTGACTTTAGGCATTATTTGGGCAGCTTTTGTTATTCAGAAATGCAGATCATGGCTGGCTGCTGCTGAGGCTTTTGCTAGTTCTTTGTTTACCCAAGTCAACTTGTTTTTCCTTCTGTCAGTGTCAATTAGTGCAAAATCCATTATCTTCATGATTAACCAGAGGGTTTTATTTCCATCTAAAGGCTGTTCCAATGAACTTGGGAGCTTAGCAAATTGATTACAAGATTACAAGAGTGACACATGGGTGATGTGCTTGACACCGACATATAGACTGATGATGATACTGACACTGCCAAACTCTTTGTGTCTTTATTACCTGAGCAAAGGCCTTTTGAGAAACAGTGCATCCTGAAAGCACTACAACTTGCATTTTTAATACATGGTTCCAATCACCTCGCTGAAAAGATGGTTAGTATTTTACTTTTAAAAAGCAAGTAATAGACAACTTGATGGCACGAGTTTTAAATGAAATTGCTGCAGGCTAATGAGAAACAAGCTATGGCTATATAAATGGTCATTCTATTTTTTCAAACTTATATTGCATTTAATTTTACATAAAATTACATAGTAGTTAGTAACCTTCTGACTTCCAGCAATAACCAGGAGACAAAAGTAACTCATGAAATCAAGTGTTTAGAAACAGTGAATTCAGAAGAATCTTGACAGCCCTAATTAAGGGACACAACAAATAAAACATGTAATGAAAATGTGTAATAACATGCAAATAAGATCACAAACAGTATGTGTTCTGGGAACCTAAATTGTGAAGAAACACTAGTGGGTGGCCAGCCTGGTAGAGGTAAGCCTTTCCCAATCTCATGGAAAATCTTTATCCAGCACACTCCATGTGTGTGGAAGATCAGTCAGCTATCAAAAGCTGAGCTGGGTAGTGCTGCAGACTCCCGGCGAAGCCATGGAAGAGGGCAAGAACAAAAGTGAAGACATCATGTCTGGTCATTCTGACTGCTCTGAGGAGAGAAGATGTAACAAGGATATCTGCTGGTGCAAAAAAATGTAACAGGGACATGATAACTGAAAAGATTGTGCTGCTACGGGAACAGGGGCAAAGGGGTGTGAGTAGAAAATTCTATACGGAATTTAGAGAACTATAAATACTGGTGAGTAGTGTAATAAACGGCTTTGCTTGCATGGCATGGTCTGTGTCTCACATGTGAACTGCAGTGTGGGGTCAGGGAAAAATATTACAGTCCTGAACCCTTCCTTTGTTACCTAACCAGGGGGGAAGCACTTGAGTCACACAACCCGTCATGCCTCGGGTGGATCCACCTTAATGCTGTCCCTGTTTGCAGACTCTTGTGCCAGCTCTTGTTTCAGACTGCCCTTGCTGCCCCAAACACCAGAACCGTGCTGATCCCACCCCTTGGGTAACACCAGCTCAGTCAGGTCAGATTGTCCCTGTGTCTGAAGATCTTGAGTGTGGAAGTTTCCCCAGCTGTCTCCGGTCCTTCTAAGGGTTTCTAATCTAAAAACCTTAGCCCACACTGACTCATGTTCTGACAAACAGGGCTCTCTGTTTGGAGAGCACCCAGCCCAAGGGACCCAGAGCCACACTGGGAAGGTCTTGTGTGCAGTGCTAGCCAGTGTTTGTTAGTTAGTGTTAGTTTGCAGACGAGGATGAGTGAAGGGAACCAGTTTTCATGTCAGCCTTGGCTATGGTGGGTCACTAAAAGGGATTGTATCTCTTCTGTCTGAGATGTGTGGAGCTGAAACACTCCACATTCTGCAGTGCTTCATATCCTGCTTTACTTCCAGGTATTTAGCAAACCACAGGTAGGATTCTGTAGTATATAGGAGGCAAAGGACAGAAAGTGCAGCCTAGGAAGAGGGGTAAAAATGTCTGAGTGTTCAGGCACACTCTGATTATTCACCGTGGCAGGGCTGTGTGTCTTGGGCCACCGCTGCCCCCTGAGAGCAGAGCTTGAGAAGCTGCTCACTTCTGACATGGCCTTTCCAGCAGCTGCATTCCCAGCACATCCCTGGGTTACAGTTTGTTAGAGAGTGGCCTGTGAAGAGCCTCTGCAGAGCTTGTGTTAGGGCTGCTCTGAGCAACCCAGCACTTTTATGTGTTATTCAGAGACTACCTGAGAATGGCAAAGAGCTTGCCTTTTCCAAGTATGCACAGTGCATAAATAATGCATGTCCCTGTGCAGCAGAGCTGGGGAAAGGGTTTGCAGGACTTCAGGACCTGAAGGATATTGGTATGAAAGACACAAACCTATACATTTAATTGTAGTGTGTTGCTTTAGTTTTTACTGATTTTGATATACGTGGAGAGCAGGGAACTTTAATATCTACATAATTTTGGCCTTGCTGGACAAGATCAATATTTTATGCATTTATCTGGATTACTTTTTAAAAGATCCAACACCATGCATGCCTTGGAAAAATCTCTGAAATCCAATAAAGACCAGACCTTTATTAATTCTTCTTCAATCCTACCCTAAATCAAATAGCTTTCTACGAATATATGCATCAAAGTAACTCCCAAAATTGCTGTTCAGTTTCCCACCACTCTAGTCTGTTTTAAGGCAGTGGTGTAAATCTACATTTGGCCTTAAAGTACCAAGTGGCCAAGAGTGCCTTGAAGGTTTATTAGTCTCTGGTTCATAAGGGAGTGAGTAAATATAAATTTCAAATGTCAAGGACTCTAAAGGAGAATTTTTGGCTTTTTTATACTGAAAATGTTCAGTTGATGAGCTTGACTGCAGCCCCAGCAGTTGTGATGCCAGGAAATAGAGAGGTGTGAGGCTAATATAGGGCTTTGATAAAACCAAAATCTTGAGTAATTTGGGAACTTGCTGGAAACAGACTCATACTGCTTATCATGTGGGCTACCAAGTTCTCCAAGCTCAGTCCTAAGGGATTTAATATAGACTGGTTTTTAGATGCTAAAGCCCCATGTGCTTATTTCACTTGGTCTTGCTTTGTGAGAAGAGATGCCAGGCCTTCAGGTGACTTCAGCTGGGAGCAAGTTGCCTTGGTTATGGTAGGTACTTGGTTTTCCAGCAGCAACTGAGACCATATCAGAAGCTCAGGAGGCATGTTTTTAACTTGTCCTTTAGAAATTGGCAGGTCCTGATTTCTCTTATTACCAGGATAAGGTCATCTAGCAGCCTATCTCTGCCATGGAAAAGCTATCAAGTGGATTAGCAAGGGTAAGGAAAGCACTGGATCTCACTGCAACCTCTACAATATTCTTAATTAAAACCAAAGTATACTCAGCCTAATCTTAACTCATATTTACTTTGGTGCTTTCATTTAGAGGGATAATGAGAGAGATGTACAGGAATATTTAGTTTGCAAAGAAGACTGAGTTGTGTTATCACAGCAGTGTCAGCATGGGACAATGGCAAGGGAATAAGAACAGCACTGCCTGAGTGGCAGAGGATGCTCTGGAAGAACAAGGGGTTTTGTCTCTGATTGAGGGTGAATGCTTGAGCCTAGATTTGCTATGCGTTGAAAATATTTTCAGCAAGTGCTGGAATAAAGAAAACTCGATGTTGGCTTTGCATATTTGCAGCCTTGCAAAAGGCTGTTGAGCCCCAGGCAGCTGCTGGGCACTCCCATCCTCCTGGTGGGTACAAAGGCCAGTTAGCACTGGACTGACAAGTTGGCCTGGGCTGTTTCTCCTCTTATTTTATGTG
>PYHW01010821.1:1626865-1639474 GCA_013186435.1 Turdus rufiventris | reverse complement strand
TGTTGGGTTTCAGCTATTGTGCATTTTCTGCTTTACTTTTCCACCTGCTTTTCCTTTCTGGGCATGTTGGCTTCCTTCATGTGACCTTGGTTTATGCAAAGTCTTAGAAACCAATTCCTCAAGGACCTACTGTTCCCCTCTGTGCTGACTTCAGAAGGTTAGTTTGGGAACTGGCACTGCAGAATTTGCAGGGGTAATACAGCACAATATTAAATAATTTATTTAATCAGCAGATCTATTCTGGTGCATTCTGAAGTCTCCCTGCTTTAAACCCATGATACCAAGAGTTTTGAAAAACATAGTGGGGCAGGATTCATGTACAATCTGGGAAGTAGTGATGCTGGTTTTCTTGGACTCAGAACAAAGCAAGCTCTCTTCCTTTCGTGGTGGGTTCTCGCTGATTCTTCACTCTTGACAGAGAATCAGAATCACTCTGAGAACCTTAAATGCAGCTCAGACCAATGCTGTTTCTCTGCTAGCTTTCTACAGGAAACACTTCTGTGTTATATACAGGTATATGAGACCTGGCATATCTGAAGTGTGTTCAGATTTTGCAGAGTCTGCTTAATGAAATGTGGTGGTATGAATATTGAGGGAGAAAACAGGCAGAAATAAAACTGTGTCTTAAAAAAAAAAAAAAAAAGAAGAAAAAAAGAAGAAAAAAAAAGATGCAATATGAGTGTTTCTTGCTCAATGCTCATGCTTAGGATATTAGCCAGGAAAAAAAAAAGGTGGAAAATTTTGGACTAACTGAATAAAGAGGCAATATTAAGAAACTATTGGAAGTTGTAAGGATTTTTATTTTCTCCTTGGAGACATCTTGCTACTTTTCTAGCTTAAGAAGCATTGAAGACATGGATTTATAGTTCATTCCTGTCCCAAACTAGCTTACATTTTTAAGCTATTTGACATAAAATCAAAGGTTTTTGGGACTATTGAAAACAACTTTATAGCCTACTTTGTAGTTTAGACTTTGATACCTTTTGGTAAGGCTGCTGAATTTTTCTTTTTCTTCTTGGACTTAGTCACAGAAACAGAAAGCACTGAGAATGTGAAATAGTCTGGAAATGTTTGCTCTTCCATCAAGAAACACAACATGTCCTTTCAAAGCTTAATTGAGCAGCACAAAGCTAATTAGCTGTCCGAAGACAGGGCATTTAATGCACAATCCAGCATTAATTTGTTCTACAGACTGAGCGTATCTCATATATAAATGCCTTTGCCCTGTGGCTTTCCAAACAGCTGCAATATAAAAAAAAGATTGATAACTCTGTCATGTAAATGTTGCTTGCTTCCTTCACTTGTGCATAAAATATTGAACTGCATGCGAATTGTAACTGGAAAGTCTTCACGGTCACAATGAAAAAATAATTTGTATTTTTATTCCCTTCCAGCTGGGAATAATGTTATCACTCTGGGAAACAAAAGCCATCATTTGAGGTTTGTGCTAGATTATCATTTACAACCTGTTAACCTAATGTGTAATTTAGATGGTGTATTGAATAAATGGTTTCAAAGCTTTTTGTGGGTAGTAAATAATTGCCTTATCACATTCTCTTTATTGTAAAATTCCTAAGTATATTTGTTAAGCTATTAAAAGACAGAGGAATTGCTGCAGTTTATATGAAGGACGTTTTACGTTGTTAATCTTTGAAGCATATAGCATCATTTTCAGAGACTATTTAACAAATTCTCTCCCTTCTCCATCTCCAGTAAGAAAATCATGATTTTCTTAGGATTTGCAATGAATGAGTTCATGAAGGATGACTTTTCATGCCCAAATGCTAAAGCCTATAATGTTACCCCGGGTGTCTTGCTGAATTCATTGCTCTACAAATGTTTGCAATCAATTTCCCATCCTCTTAATACCAGCTGATTCTTTTGTACATTGCACTATTTCTTGAAAGACCCCTTAGGAAGGAAGTTTTGATCCTTTTTGCAGAGACCAAATTGACCTTGTCCTTAAAATATATTTGCAGTAAGGATCTTTTTCTCTAAAAATTTTTCTTTGGCCATCCATGCCAAAGAATTTGGAGGTGCTCATATGGGACCCTGTGCTTTCCCCAGGCTCTGATGAAATCTCAGGAATGAACCTCTAGCATAACTTCCCTTTTAGGATGAGTCCTAAAGGACAAAGGGACAGAACTGATGTGTACTTGGGCTGCCAGATACTCAGAGTAGGGAAGGAGAACATGAAAGAGGGAAGGAATGAGAGAAAAAAATTATTTCAGAATGGCTGGAAGAGACAATTGCCAGTAAGAGAATTTTTGCCAATGAAGTGAGATGTGACTTCCCAAAATTTAACACTAATCTGCATCAAGTGATTAGGGATAGGAAATAAAGATTTCTCTCTCCTATTAAAATTTTGTCATGCGACCCTTTCTCACAGATGGTTTGTCTTAATGCTCTGTTCTGGCTGGTACCTGGAAATGAGTGGATATTAGCCCACACCCTGTGAGCTTGCTGCTCTGCTGTTGAATGTCCTGTGTCTCCTCTCTGACAGACCCTCTGGCCCATGTGTCTTTATTCTCTACTCTGTGGAATCCCTTCACTGCATCTTCCTTAGCCTTGAGTTGGTCAGGTGTGTGGAAATAAAAAGTAAGGAAATCACATCATTATTTGCTCATATAAATTGGTTTCCCAGTGTAGACTAATAGAGTGCCAGTGATTTATAAAGGTTATATATCAAGGGAAGAGATAATGGAAAGATATTTTCCATTTTCAAACTTCAGGTGAAAAAAAATAAAAGACAACCCCATGAATTTTATTGCTAGGTCATAATTTATCTTCCTTGTAGTTAATGTATCTATATTTAAAGAAGCCAGTATTGAATTTCAGGGTTTATAGGAAGCTGTGGGTACTGTCCTTCCAACCTCAGCTTGCAGCTGCACACCTGGATGAGATTTCTGGGGCAGGCAGCATTCATCTGGTGAGCGCTCCTCAGCATTGTCTCATTTTGCACTCTGCTTCCTCCATCCTCTTATGAACCCAAGGGGAAGGAGCTTCTCATGGGGTTGTGCTTCCCTCTCTGCCCTTTTTCAACTGGAGAAATGTTTTCCTCTCTCCTGAAGGACAGCAATGATGATCCAGTCACCAGATGGTCATTGTGCAAATGGGAAAGACAATTTTTAACCAAATGAGAGTGATGAGAGAATGGGAGATATTTATAGTCTCACTGTCCATTGCAAACAAATATGGGAAAAAAATATGGTGCTTGTCATTTTGAACATGTTAAAGTTTGAAAATGGTTAAATAATGCACAAAAGTACTTTAGCTGAGAGAAGCTGAGTGTGCTCTGTGCCAGGGTAGAGCATCGAAAGGGGCAACCCAATTGGAGCAAGAGGAAAAACAGAGATTTTGGCCAACACATTTCATCGTTGTTGCTCTGCCCATTCCTAGAGGCTCTGGACAGGTTTTCTTGATTAAGCACGTGGTCACTCCATCTAAATACAAGCTGTGTCTTGCAGAGAGTTTCACATGCAATAGTGCTTGCCCACTGTGTTTGAAAACCTGGCTTTTCGCACTTGTTGATTTTTTTCAGCAGCCCAAGGCAGTAACTTTTCATCTGGATTGCAATTTTAAAAATACGGTGCATATGTGGCTGCAGCTACAAGACCTCCAGACTTTCTGAAGTAGCAATCTCCATGTTAGTTGCTAAAAGCTGAAATTTAGTTCTAGAAAATCTAGGAAAAAAACACAATTTCAGACTGATGGTCTGAGCTAAGCAGGACAGGACTGAAAGAGGAATTTTTCTTTGGAGATCCTCAGGCGAACAGCTTATAGGTACTTTGAAGGTGAAATGTTTATAACATTCTGCCTTGATTGTTATTGTTTTTAAATTAGTTTGTGTTTCTGAACAAGTTTTTGTCTTTGAAACACTTGGAGAACAAGTTAGGTTTATTACTACTTATGACTATTTAGATTTCAGAAAAGTTTGGATTATCTGTTTTATTACAACTGAATTAGTTCTTTTTGGTTGCCAGACTGTGTTATCTACATAAATAACTTCACTGCACATCCTCACTTGCAGCAATCCTTCATTTTGGCACCGACTTTAATATCATTGTTTATTCTTATCTATTATGTTCCACGAGAGATTTAGGAAAGGTTTATTTTTTTATTAAATGGCAACAGTTATTGCTGATGGATGATAATTTATAACTCTACAACCAGTAAGAAAGAAATAAGCCTTTTGTTTTTATTATGCTCTTGGTATAAAAGAAATGGCTGATTGCTGGTATAAAAGAAATAAAACAACTCATACATCCAGGAAAGTTTATTGCATTATCAAGCAATACACCTGCCTAACTGATGAATAGGACTCAGCCTTGCAGTTAATAAAAAACTGAAGTTATTTCAGGCTGAAATATTGTAGAATAAAACAACGCAAATATTGTTCATGACAATTTCACTATCATAAAGAAATTGGAGGTCTTAGCTCTGAATTGAAGAAAATCAGTATTCTGCTTTAAATCCAGGCTTTTGGCTTTTCAGATTAATATTTTGGTATTGTTTTCTAAATGTCAGAATGGCCATTTTATCTTTAAATTATGTTCAATTTGAAAATAAAAATGACTCTGTACTAATGTAAGCATTATAAAAATGTGGTCATTTGGATAACAGACTCCAGTCTTCCTAATGATAGCTAATTGGCAATTAGAAAAATTTTGCTCAGCAGTATTTTACAGTCTACCACTAGACTACTACCCTGTGAAAATAATAAACATCCCAGCAGAAGCAAATTGAACTATTTCCCTTCCAATTTTTTTCCTTTTCCCACCAGCAGCAGCACTGTGAAATAGGCTACACAAGCTCCAGAGATGAGAGGAAAGGATGGGAGAGCAGAATGAAGAGATTTCATAAAGAAGACAATGACACAAAGCAAGCATCTCCTCCTCCCTCAAGCTCCAAACTCCCATTTCTCTAGGCCAGAAATGCTGCAGCTCGTTGTGACACCCACTGACCTCACTGGCCTTTTGGCCTGACAGCTTCACCTCGGCTAGGACCTGAGTTTTGCAGCTGGTCAGGGCTCCAGGACAAACTCTGCACATCCCTCTTGGCTTCCTCCTTGCTGACTTCTTACCTTGGTCTTTGGGAACTGCAACTGGCACAGGGCATATAAGATGTCGTTTGGAATGACCCAAGGTCTCATTAAAAATTTGAGGGAGGACCAGGCATAGTGCTGCTCATAGTGTGAGTGGGAAACACAAGCCCTTTATTATGCTACTCTGAATGTATTCCATAAATGGCAATTCTCATCTCATGGGTTCCATAATTATTGGAATTATTCTTCTTCTTTACCTCCACCTTGTTTCATTAGATTTTGTTCTAGCTTTCCATGGTTCCCATTGGACTGTACATTCTGATTCCTGTCCCTTTTGAGTAAGAGAAAATACATTTACTTTGCTTTTTGCAGTTTAATGTACTTCAGGTCTTTATGGTCAAAGAAAGTCTGCTCAGCAAAAGAACTGCTAGCTGACTTCTGAAGCTTCTAAAAGCAAACTAAAGAAATTATTGGGAAGTAGATGTCAGATTCAAAAGTATTTGGCTCCACATGGTATGTTGCAGCCTTCTTAAATGCTAAAATAATTTTTGGCTATCAGAAAAAGCAAACTAGGTCTCAACTCCCATTTTCTTTACATGATTCTGAAATGCTAGCATACATACACTTCTGGAAAGCAGCTGTTTTGACTACTCAGTGAAACAGAAGAATTATCCTCCTCAGAGGGCAAGACCATAAAAAATTACAAATCTTTTAATAATTTATTTCCAAGGACTGGTCCTGTTACTCTACCTGACACATTCTGGCTACTTTTTCAGTCTCTCTTCAAAAAAGAAAACATCCAGGAATGTATGCAGGGTGTTCTTGTTACATTTAGGGATCATGGTGCCCTCAAAAATCACGCATCTGGATTACCTGGGATAGAGCTGTGGTGGACTGGTACCTTGGCTGGTACCAAACCCCTCACAGCTGCTTTTCTACTTCTCTCCTCAGGGAGAAAATAGGATAAAAATGGTCCTGGGCTCAAATAAAAATTGAGGCATCACTCATCAATTACTGACATAAGCAAACAGACTCGATTTGTGGAAAATTAATTTAATCTGGAGCTGGGGTGCAGTACCTCTCAGGAGCACCTGCTCTGGCCTGGGGTTCTCCATGGGCTGAAATGCAGATATCTGCTCCAGTGCAGGGAAATTCCAGCTACAGAGCTTGGAGCTCCTCCTCCCTCTCCTTCTGCTCTGGCCCTGGTGCTCACAGCACTGACCTTGGTGCGTCTCACTCCTCGCTGCTTTGTAGAGTGCCCAGGACAGGACCCTGTATGGCAGAACTTCTGAACTGGAAGTGTTCACAACTGAAACCCAGGGAAATTTGAATGCTTTAGATGCCAAAACATGTTTGCTGAAGGTAAAACTGACTCCCTTACAAGGCTCTGCAGAAAACTGCCAGTTGCAAAAGCTGTGAGTTTGCATCCTTGATGTCTATGTGGCATCTAAATTGTCCTTCTGTTGAACTCCCACTGCTATAATGAGGCACATCAAAGATGAACACAAAGAGAAGTTAACTTTGTTTTATAATTTCATGCTGAAGAGTTCAGACAAAATGCTGTGTATCATTTCAGCATGTATCTCCTCTGAATGTACATTGAATAGGATTCACTGGAGAGTATTCTGTCTCTAGTCATTCTTATAATGGACACTGAGTTTTCCCAAAGAAGTCTGACCTAATTCTCTTGGCAATTCTGATGCTATTTCTAAGACAGTCAAAGGATTATAAATGAATCTATCCCCTCTGATCATAAAAATCAAAGCAAGCATCACACATTAACAGCAGACTGTGACACCAAAGTCTCAATAATCTAAGAACAGTGTGCCTCAGCCAGCTTTTTCACGTTTGAAGCCTTGAGCCAAGCCATAAGGTCTTGAGTAAGGTCTTGTGCTCTTTGTGAAGAGCTAACATTTAGATTTTATGGGATAGGACACTGGGAATTAGAAAACTCCAGCATTTTCTGGTTCAATACCACAACATCAACCAATACTTTCAAACCTTCAGCTGCTTTTGTGCTTCCCTTTAGGTCAATGTAATACTGCATATTGACATATTTATTCTTAAAAGGCTGTGATGAAGTTTTCTCCATGGGGAGAGATTTTCAGCATATTGAAATGGAACCAAAGAAAGTATAACAGCTTCTGACAATGCTGGGGCTATCAAACAGAATAGAGGGGAACACACTTTCCCATAACACCTTCCTCCAGAAAAGATCAAAGCAGATGAAGTTTTATAACCACTAGACTCATGTGAAGTTTTCCCTTGTTTGAGAATTGCAAATTTTCTTTAATTAGAAAGAGATTTTCTAGAAGATACTTCTTTTGCACAGTGATTAAAATATAATAACCTCATGACATTTTTTAATAGAAGCTTTAAGTCACCAGTTTGACCTTTCCTTATTGCTTCGTGGAATATATATACATATATAAAAGAAAATACTAGAACTGATTGCTTGTGTCAAACACCTCAGATAAGAGCATGTACCAGTTTTAAAATTGGCAGTATATTGAAAATTTTTGAGTTGAAATCAAGTTATTTCATAAACTTGGTAAGAATCCTAAGTGTCAACCTGCACTTATGAGCAATCCTACAGTAATAAGTCAATCACATGCACATAATAAAACTCTAAAAATACTCGTACTAGGCTAGGGAAGCAGCTGATTTACAGTGAGTTTTATAAGCAAAGCTGGGAGAAAATGTATTTAAAAATGAGGGAACATGTAACACCTAGACAGTGCAATTTAAAACCTGGCAGAAGAAAAGAAGTTGACTGTATGTGTTATCAATGAGTATTCCCAAAACAATTTAATAATTTTACTGTTTTCTCATTGCAGAAAACATTTTCTAGTATGGTAAAGTGCTACAGCTTTTTTTAGATGTGATACCATTCAGGCTTAATGCTCAGTCATAAGGTCATTTCACTGCCATGTGTGTAGGAGTGCATGTTCTGAGAGTCAGAAATGCAAGTAATTAAATCAGAAGTCAATTTCAATGGCTTAATTGGCTGAATATTCTTCGCCAAGTACAGAAAATACCATGAGGTAGCTTTTTGTGGAATCTGTTTATTGACACAATTCTTCCATGGAGTTGCATTTACTCATTCTTGTGGTCTTGTATGTGCAACAAGCTATTTTTGAATTGCTAACATGCTGCATGTATCTCCAGATAAAATGATGCAAGTTGCAGATTTTTTTCCTCATGACTTATTATCCCACTTTATATAAAGTTTTAGATTTCCTTAAAGCTTTGCAGCTGCTAAATGAGAAAAATTTTCTCAGCACTCCCACTGGAGCCTCAAGGGACTTATACACATGCTTACATACTTGGTTAAATAAAATGAGATGTGGATTTGTATCCTATATGCTCTTTTCCCTTCTACAAATTGCTGTATTATTAAAACCCACTCATATTCAGAATTTCCTGAACCAGGGCAAGCTTTACCCAGAGGCACTAAGCCCACCAGCTGTGAGGGGGTTACTTTGCATTGCAGTGGCTTTTGCAAGGCAGCTCAGCTCAGCTCAGCGCTTAACACCCCTACTAAAATGCAAAATATTCTCCATATGTGCGAGAAGTGTGTTTGAGCACTTTTTGAGTGATTAGTTGGATTTTTCTTGCCTTTTACACAATAGTACCATTTTAAGCTGTTCTGGTTTTATTCATTGATAAAATGCGTTGGAAATTAGGATTGTGTTAATTTAATGGCTTAAAGTGAGCCTAGAAGTCAGATGTTGTTGACTCTCCATGGGGTCATAGCTATGTAATCACTTTTAGCCCACTGCAAGCACAAGGTAAAACATATCAATGTAAAATGATGCATGTGGACACCCTGTCTGTGAAGGGCTGAGCTCAGACTGCAGCTCACACAGTGAGATCAAAGACAATGTTAGAGCAGAGGCAGCAATATAACCACAGAATCCCAGGCAGGGGTCAGAAACCCATCCAGGATTTACTGCAAGTTCTCCCATTTGGCCCATGTGCTGTGTCAGGAGAATCAGGATCACACCTCGCACAGTTATTTGGTGCTGAGATGCCTATCTGAATTACAATCATATCTTTGACTGAAGTGAGGACAAGTTCTGAGCACTGAAGTCACTTTTGAAAATGAGATTTAGCTGAGTTAGAAAATTGGATTTCCCTGGTCTATTGACAGGCTTCTAAAGGACCAGCCAAGTGGGACGGAAAACAGGTTTATAAATGAAATATGTTATTTACTGGCGGAACATTAGGGATGCCTCTGGTGAAGTGTTTTGAATACGTTTTCCACTGAAACTATTAGTGAGCTGAATTCAGAAAAAAGTAATGGCTTCATTAGTTGCTATGATACAAAGTAAAGTAAAAATTCTCATACTGTTATAAGTGTTGATGTTGTAAAATAAAATGTTGTAAAATAAAATGTTCTGCATCTTATGGATACTGCATGTTTAACCCACACTTCCAAAACTTCCCAGAATATTAAACAAGTATTCTGGCTTTCCACATCAAGTGCTTGAAAAGCTTATTACAGCCTGTTTTTGCAGCTTAGCAGCTTCAGTGACTGGTGTTTGATATGTGAATAAAGCAGACAAGACACACCACAGAATATAAAAGGATCAAAATCAGAATGCTCCTCATTACCCCTGGTTTTTGCTCTCAGAGATGTAAAAAACATCAGACTAGCACTGGAAATATATGCTAAATTTTGTGCATCAATAGGTTTCTGTGACTTTCACCAGTGAAGTGTTCACATAAAAGCAGTTTTTTGTACAAACATTTATATCCATGAAATCTTAATCTGAAAAGAGAAATTATCACATTATTGGAGAAAGGCTCAGTGTCCTAAAAATGACATGTCTACATGAGAATAATTAGCTTCTTAATTGCATGGCAAAGCACTCAAGGCTTCATTGGAGATCAGAGGCCCCATTGAGCTAAGCTGTTTATAAGCAAAACTGTAGACACTTCCTTCTTCTTCCTGCATTCATTTTCCTCTAAAATATGTTTCCTAACCCAGTCAGAATTTCTAGCCAAATTGCAAGAACCACTTGGTGAAGTTCTGCTTTGGTTATTGGCCCCACTTTACCTAGAACAAGACAAAGAGAACCTGAGGTAAGAAAACAGTAGAAGTTAATGGAGACATCACAGAAAAATACTGTAACTTTTAGAGGAAAAAAAATTACTTACTACACTGATATTTAAATTCCTCATTGTTTTCTTCCCTCTTGCAGTTGTCCAAGTTTAAAACATCCTTACTTAAAAAAAAAAAGGCACCATAAAACCCATGTGTCTGTGTAAGATCTTAGTTGAATTTCCTGTATTTTGTGATGTTTTGGAAACCAAAGCTGAAGGAGACTTCAGAGAAAGAAAAGGGGAAAAAACAAGTTTTAGGACTATATTACACTATGAATCATACTTTCCACTGAATTTCAGAGTGTTAAACTTTATTGGACTTTCTTCTACATACACTGGAAACAAGTATTTAGCAAACCTGGAAGGGAGAAGGGAAGGTCAAGCCTGTTTAACACGGAGTGGTCAGATTTTGACCTTTCCTACCACAGTATGAGTGCACAGCATCACCACTGGAGTGTGAAGTGAATGATGTTGTGATGCCATGCACTGGAGTCAGTATCAACATATTAAGTTTGGTGCGACAAAATCAGCATGTACTTGAAAGGAAGAAAATCTAATAGTGCATTCAGGGTTTGAAAAACATCATAACCAAGGTGAGTTTACCTTGAATATTTGAAATTCTTGAAGACATGGAGGGTGGTGATAAAACAATGAGTGAAGCCTAGATCACCCTGCTTCATAATCTAGAAACCCAGCTTTATACTTTAGAAAATGTAACAGCAGGGAACAACTGTGGCACATGACAAATTTCTCTGGTTCTCTACCTACTCCATATATTTCAGACCTATCAGAAGAATGTTCACAGAGTTATCAGGCTCCAGAAGAATTCCTGTTTTCCCAGTTTACAAGTTCTTCACCTGGAGGTTTTGATGTGTACTGAAGATGGAGCACTTTCAAAGTCTCACAGACCCATGTGCTGTGCCTGGGTGCTCACCACCGATGCCAGATTGCTGCTGTCAGTTTGCTGCAATGTGTTAGTCTCTCCTTTTAATTGTTCACTTGAAAAATATTGATCCAGAGGTGTATGGAATGCTTAGAGGGATCACTCCCCTCTGCAATGGGTGGAATTACCAGTTTAGATGTCTTACACTACTTCACTGAAAGTGAAGATTTGCAATCTTTTGGTCAGCAAGTGACTCAGTCTTGATTTTCCCAGGATTTTATGCAGCCAGGGAGTCATTTCTGAAAACTTAATCTTGTACCAGAGGCTGCCTTGTCTCTCCTTTTCCCCAGAATATTTGGAGTAGGTTGACCTGGTCAGGTTTTCTGAAAAAACTGTGTTTGATAGCATCAAATCCTCCTGTTCCCTAGAGGGTTCTTCCAAGGGGTCTGGGAATGGGAAGCAGTGGAAAAGTGGTACAAGTCATTTGTACAGAAGGGAAAATGTCCATTTAATTTTGCGTGTACAGAGGATAATCTGCACAACATTTCACTGAGATGTCTCTGTGTCTTGAAATGGGGATTCATCTTTCTCTTATGAATTCTTTCAGAAATTACTCTTCAAACGTGTCAAGACAAGTAATAGATTTGTGTGGCTCTGACAAATTGCAGGAAGGAACTAAAACATTTATTTCTTCTTAGTGAAAAAAAAGGTAAATTTGAGACACTTTTCAACATGAGTAGTACTCATTTAATGGCATTTCAGCAGTCAGATCTTCTCAGTACACCCAATGACAAAACACAAAATCATTTGCAGTAGTCTATGTGTCATTAAAAAAAATTGAAAATATTGATGAATGCTCCTAAAATAATTCATACCCTTTCTAAGACTGCAAGGATTTTCAAAGCAGTTGCCTCAGATTTCATTTCAGACAACACTGAAATGCT
This sequence comes from Turdus rufiventris, assembly GCA_013186435.1. NCBI lineage: Eukaryota > Metazoa > Chordata > Aves > Passeriformes > Turdidae > Turdus > Turdus rufiventris. The sequence goes on along the minus strand of PYHW01010821.1, from coordinate 1,627,494 downwards.
TAACTGTTACTTCACTGTGCCCAAACATTTTAGCAGTTTATGGTATTCTTCACAAATCTGTGTGGAGAGATGTCCAGAGAAGTGAAAATATTATGACCTGGGAGAAAAGACGTGCTCAAACACCTTGGATGTTATCATCCAGTAGAAAATGATATCATGCTCCCTTATTCGTAACTGTAAGCATGTCAGTGTCAAAGGACTCTGAAGAGGTTTTTTTCCTCTTTATTTTCAATACATTCTTGAAAAAAAGGAAGCTAGAAGTAAAATCAAGAAGGCAAGCTTTGACACTTATATATTCTTACTAAAATTTCTCTTGAATACTGATTTGTTTGTACAGGTTTGGTTTGCATATAATCCTGTACTTGTCACTGAAATGTATTCCTTATCAGAAACATGACAGAGAAAATGAGTCTTCTTTAAAAGAAAACACTTTAAAAAATGGTAAATGTTTGTATTAGGGATTCTGTGTTAAGCTGCATTATTTTCTTTTGCTACTAAGCTCAAGTGAGAGCTCTTATTTCACATCATCAGCTTATGAAATCTCTTTGGTAAGCCTGGCTTGTTATTGGTCCTGCCACTTATCCAGCCTGATTTATAATGGTTGTCAATGATTTTAGCTCCCTATGACT
>PYHW01010821.1:1582352-1626223 GCA_013186435.1 Turdus rufiventris | reverse complement strand
GTATGCAGATTCTTAAATTATCTGTACCCAAAATTATTGAGCCTCACAAGTGTATTATTGAGTTCTTACAAAATGCTGGGAGGTGCAGTTTCAAAGAAAGGTATAATAAAGAGTTTGTGGGATTCTTCAAGTAATGATCTCCCTGAAGTGATATTCAATAATGATGGCCTGAGATAGTGGTAATTAAATCTGTATCTGTTTAGTTTTTCAGAGGAAGAAGAATCCAGGAGAAGCTGACAGGAGAAAAAGGAAGGCTACATGATGGCCCTAGATATGAGGTTTTTCAAAGGGTGTTATAGACAAAGGTCTCTGTCTTTCTGGTTTGTAATGTAGACACAGGAGTAACAGGAGGAAATCTTAAGAAAAACACTTACTGTGATGTAAAAAAGCCTCAGTGGTCAGCAGCTCTGAGCTATTAATAAACACCCAGTTTCCATTGCATATGCATTCATGCCAATAGCCGATAATTTGATGCATGTATGTAGCAGAAGGGGAATGTGTCCAGAATGTACTGAAAAGCATCAGTGAAGAGATAAAGGTGAAAGAAAAAGTTGGAGATGAGAGAAGCAGTGAGAGAAAGTGAGAAGTCAGGAAAGAAAGATTGACTCAGATATGGCTATAAAGAGATGGAACTGAGAATAGGATGGTTAAAGTACAAGAAAGGTGGATGGGGGAAATAACGCTAGAGAAAATGAAAGAAAGAAAAATTGCAAAGAAAGTTGAAAGAAAATAATGAGAAAGAAGAAAGATAGGAGAAAATAGGGCATATTTGTGGTGCTCTCAAAAAGCTGTGCAGTGGCACACTACAAAGACTAGAAAAGCATGAAAAATTCCTTTTTCCTTCTGCAGGGAACAGATTTGTGAGATGGAGAATGGAAAATATTGCTCCAAACGGTGCTTTTGGGCACACTGAAAATGATTATTTGTCTCTAAAAAATTCCAAAGTGAGAAAGAACAACACTGGGGAAGAGGCTGGTGGGAGAGCATGGTCCTGGAAATGCAATGGGTGATCTAAGCAGCAAAGCTGCATGCCAAAGTGTTTATTTTATGAACAGATCCTATACCAAACCCTTACTTAAGTGTTGCACTGGATTTTCATGATTCAACCTGACAATGCTTTTATTTATCTGCTCAGAACTTAGCTTTGCTTAGGCATCAGCTCCCAAACCCTCCCCAGCACTTTTGTCAATCCCAAGTGTGCTTTGTGGCAGCACAGGTTTTGGCTGTGAGGCTTTTGGAAGCAGGTCCCAGCCCCAGAGCCAAAGTACAGGAAGTGCTGCTGGACCCCATCTCTGTGGGAGAGGGACTGGGGCCTCTGCAAGTGGGATTTCCTCTTTTGGGCTTCCAGCAGCTGCATTTTGGAACACACCAGGAAGCTGCATTGTTTATATGTCAAGTGGGCACATAGAAGTGTCTTTAGTGGTTGCTTTGATATCTGAGATCTTGTAAGCCCTTGTGTTTTCAGGTGTGGGTTTAAATCTAAACCATTTTTCTAAAGTGCAGATGACATCATGCTCTCAAATGGGAGGCCCCTTCCTGGAAGGTGCCACGGTTTTTCTAATATTTGTCAGAATTTTATTTGTCTTGGATTTGTTTTGAAACTCATTTATTCCTGGTAGAATTTATTTTTTACTTACTAGCATGTATTAGAATTGGAAAGATCTGTTTCTTTTAACTTTATTAAGTTAAGACTCTGCCTAGAAAGGCATGTAGGAAGTGAGGATATGAGGAGTTAACACACTTAAAAATCTCTTTGGTTGTCAGAATAATTAATGCTTCCAATAAACATGCTAATTAGTTGACATGGAGAATAATCTTCCTGCTTACATGTTGGACTTTTTCATATTATCCTGAATGCAAACACCACCTTATCATATCCTTACCTTTGAACATTACCTCTACATCATTTCCTGGGTTTAGACACTTGTTATTGACTATACAAAGAGCAGCAAAAAGACTTAATAAAATCTGACAGCAGGCAGCTTTTCCTGCCTGGAAAGATTAAGTGCTTAGCACTTTGCATTTCAATTACCTAAAACTAATGGAAAAAATATTTTACATTTTAGCCCCTTATTTGGCAAATTACTTGGAGGAAAAAATATTTCTGATCTACAATTACGTTATTCTTTTAAAACTGGTTGAAAAGTGGGTTAATATATTGGCTGCAATATATAACACTGCTTTTTTTAATTAAGCAGATATTATGCAAATTTTAATCAATACTATTGTGTGTCTTCTCTTTGCTAATTCAGGCCCTGCCAGAATTTTAGCTCTTTCCTAATCTAAAAGTATATTTTAGAGCCGCTTGTATAAATTGTTTCCTATAAGTCATGACTATTCTAATCTTCATAAATTAGCAAAAATATTTTCTTATGCTTACCAAGGCCCATAAATGAATGTAATCAGTAGAGATTTTTCTATTTGAATGGTCATTATATGGAATAAAACACCAGTTTGGATTCCAGTTCTTAATTTGTTCTGTTTGAGCTCAGAGTTTTTGATGCAGAAGAATGGTTATTTAAAGCAGCACATACAAACAACTTGAATCACACTGTTTACTGAATACTCTCTCCATAAATTATAATTATATCCTTCTTTTTCAGATTGCATATTTCAGTTTTAACAAGTGCAACAAATCTCTTGGCTTATGGATAAAGGACTTGCCAGTTTCAATATCTGAAGTGCTCTCTTGCAGAGCAATCATATATTTCCCTGCAGGTACATCTTGGTTTAAATATTGTTAGTAAGAGTAAAAAGATCATTTTCGATCATGAAGGGAATGATGCAGAACATGGCTGGAAATGATAAATGAAGTACAGCATAATTTTAAGGGTAAAGGCCTTGATGCTTCTGAGTTACTCAGTCAAATATTTCCCCTGTAGCTGTCAATGACATCTCTTGAGTGATATTGTCCTTTTAGCCTGGGCAGTTGCCAGCATTACCCTCATTTATCCTCTTCCTTTGGGACCAGAAATGATAATAGGGGTGAAGTATTCCCTTGGAGCAGCAATTTTTATTGACAGATTGCACAAAGTCCTGTTCCCTTTGAGTGCAGTGGAGACGAGCTGCTCCAGCAGCAAGTCCTTCACCAGAAGGGACAAAATTCAATCTGCTCCACCCTTGCTCCTCCCACTTTCTTTAGTTTTGGCATTTCCTTCCTGAAGAGCTCTGGTTTTGTCATCAGCGCTGAGCAAAGGCTGCTTGTGGGAGCACCAGACATTTACCTAAAAAACCAGCTTGACAAAGATGTTGGGGTTTTAAGTAATTTCTCACTGTAGTACAACAAAACTGCTTTTCAAGACACAGAAATCTGAGGGAATCTGATAATTTTGGAAGCATTTTTGCATGAGGCTGAAACTTTCCTTTACATGAAAATGATTCAGACAAACATCCAATCCAAAGTATCTTTGTGATTGTGGAGCTTCCTGAGGATGTGGGAAAAGGCTCAGGTAGCACAGGAACACAAACCAGTTTCTTCTGCTCCTTGGTTTACAAATGAATTTGTCCAGCTCCCAGCAATTCATGTATTAAAAAAAGAGTTTTCCTTCATAAATTCCAGCTTTGCTCTAATTTTTCTGAGAAAAATGCAGATTTAATTTTGTTGCAGATTTATTTTGTTTCAAGCTAGTGATATGTGGTATAAATAATGTCTGATAGCTCCACATTACTTCATGAAGTAGAAAAGTGACTCTATAAGATTTTATAAACTGCCTCACAGGGATGTGAGCAGCAGTCTGTCAGATGACAAGGTGCAGTGGCTCAGGAATAGCTGTGCTCTGGGAAATGGGTGATGTATCATCCACTCACCAACTCCCTGAACTATCAGGGGATATATTTGACTGATTTTCAGTTAGGGAGCATGTAATCTCAATTATTGTCTGAAAAAAATCAGTGTAGCTCCAAGTGCAAGGCATCCCACATTTCCTCATGATAAATACAGGTTTGGAAAATTCAATAACTGGACTTTTACTGTAACAAGGAGTCAGTTAATATGTTGTAGTATTGGATGAAAATCATAAAGAGGCATTTTGCAAGTGTGAAATTTCTCATTTATGATTTTTTCTGTTTAAAATTGAGATATACACTTAAGCTATTTATTTGTTGATGTTGATGCAAGCGTTTTACACCAGTTGAACCTTTCTCTACTTCTTCTACTTTGCTGCAGTCTAACACAAAATAAATGTTTTCAACCCTAAGATTTTAACCAGACAGGCAAAGATATTTAATTAGCACTTCAGGAGGTAAGTTACTCTTCAATGAAAAGGGCTGCATGAAAATTTGTTTGGCAGTTTTGTCACTATCAGGAATGCTTATATTTCAGAGTCTGTATGATAATCAACAGTTAGCAATCTGCAGCATGGAAAATATAATAGAATATTTTGAGATTGCCGTTTCTGAAAAGATTCTATTCTGTTATCATTTTTAAATACCTCTACTGAGGTAAGGGATGGTAAAAGGGGAAAAACAGGAGTTCCTCAGGCAGAAGAGCTGTGGGCAGAAGTCAACTCATAATCTCCAGTATCTCATAAAATGTGCTTATTATTGACCAAAAAAATTGGGCAAAGAGTATTGTGGAAGTGAATTATGGCTGCTGTTTCCCACTTGTCGTGGCAGCACAGAAGCATCACCTGAGACCACAGCCTTGAAGCAAATGGATGGTTTCAATTATCTAATTTTTACAATGAATGAGACCTGTTTATTGGAAATCTATATGTGGTTGGCAATGGCAAATGGTAACTGTGAATATATCCAGTGCAGTGCCGGTTAATTTACAGCCTCCTCTGAACTATAAAGTAGCAATGTTTTTTCTAGAAATGAACACAGGCAGTATAAGTAGCTGTGGAAGAATAAGCAAACTTTGTCTTCTTCTTAATGGCTTTGTTTCCATTTATATTTATTTACAAGTGAGCCATGGCTGGAGATTCTCATCTGAGGGTCGGGACCTTTTATGCCACAGTGAATATCTGAAGATAATTACTGTTTTGCTAAAAATTTGGACAAAGTTTATAACAAGATGCTACATGTGAAAAACAAGGAAATAAGGGTCATACATTTGCAGCAGTAACAGATTAATAGATCAAACAGACAAGCTGACAGCAGCTTGTGACAGCTTTACCAGGAACTGTTCTCAACAATGCAGTGATATTTTACCATTAAAAACTCCTTGTAAGTTTTGCACGTGGTTTTTCTCCACAGTCCCTAAGTCACGTACACAAAAAGGATGGCCAAGACCTTATTCTTGGCCTCTGTTTGACAGAGAGGCTTTTGTGCAGTGAAATATCTTGCTCAAATCAGTGAGGAAGTGCTGCCCCTTAGTCAGGTAGCCCTTGTGACATGAGATGTCTTGTCACCTGCAAAGCACATTTTGACCATAACCTTAATCCTGTTGCTATGGGAAATCTCTAGGATAAGCAAAGTCACTGATAACTTAAAGGTTAGGACAAGGGCACTTTCTGAAAAGACACTGGAGAATGAGGAACATCCAGAATGGCTCCTTCCTTTGTGTCCTGCGTTCCTGTCCTGGGTATCAATAGCTTCATGTCCAGTTAAATTGTTGCACTATTGTACAGACAGGAAGGTGTCTAACAAAAGCACACAGGTGTGAGACACTATCTGATAAATGGAATTCTAGTCTACAGCAGCAAATAGAAATTACAAACACTATAGCTACTGCTTCTGCTGTCTGACAGGAATGGGGACCATGCTGGGCATCAGCCACAGGAGAGAAGTCTGCAAACATTTTGCAATTCTTTTTCCTTTCCGCTGGTGTAACTCCCTCCTCCTGTGAATTCAACTTTAATGTTTGATTCTTACTGATGTGTTGAAATTCTTGGAGGAGTAGAGTTTATCATCCATGTCTCATTGACAAGAGAATTTGAGTGTTGTTACATTTTCTTTCTGTGAAGATATTGAATAGGAGACCAGAAACCAAGCAGGTGTGGCATAAGCACTGTTTCCCTTCATTACTCCTAGGAAGGCATCTTTCAGATTAGGAATCAATTAAAGAAATTAGCCTATTCCTTGGAATTGAGCTCAGGGAGACATGCAGTGTCTTCTGGCCAGCAGCACGGACAGATGAAAGATAAGCCTTAATGTACTGTGGTCTGACAAATGCTCTGGGTCTGGCTTTCTGCCTGCAGAAACAAATCATTAGCTAGCAAGAAGGAGCAAGTTGTGAAACTGTGGCTGGATCTTGACTATCCTTATAAAACTAGGGACTTAAAAAAATCTTAGGCAAAAGGCATTTTCTTATTTTCAGAGTAGTTCTCTTTTATGGGAGATTTTGTCAATATAAATGTGGAAATCTCCCAGCATGAGATCGGAGTATTTCACTAGCATGGCTGACAGTGCGTCCCTGGATGCATCCTGTGGATTTATTTACCCTTTGGTCTGTAAATGAACATCAAATGGGAGTGGTACTCTTGTAGCAGACTCCACCCCACCTTGAGTAGCTGTCATTAAAGCCTGCCAAGGAGTCTATTTGAGCTCTGGTGGAAAATGCAAAGGCAGTCAAAATCTTTGAGAAAATATTAGAAAGGCAGATGATTAAAACTGTGGGCAAGGTAGTAAAACTAGTGTAGGGGCTTCAAGAATGAGAAAAAGCTTTGCAGAGCCTGCACAGCTACCTGGATATTTGGGAGTGGCACATTGACACAGTGAGCACAAACCAGCTACACATGAATTGTCACCAACATTTCTGGTTCCCTTTGCAGCACAGCTCAGAAAGCACTTCTGGCCTTGGTGGGGCTTTTTCTTATGCCATCTGCCTGACTTAGATATGGTAAATGCACAGCTAAAGCAAGCAACCCCAGGCAATGTGCTCTGGGATGATCCTGCTGAGCATGGAGGTTGGACCAGGTGATCCACTGTGGTCCCTTCCAATCTGACCCATTCTGTGGTTCTGTCATTCTCTGAAATAAAAACCAGAGGCAGAGATTGCATGTGGGCACTTGTGGTACACTGATGGCACAAGGCAAATAGAAAAATTAGGATTGGAAATTTTGTTGAACAATTAAAAATGGGACCCTAGAAACTGCATTTGAGCTGCAGTTTCAGTAATTGCACTCTGTGTGTTTGACCTCAGAACTATCGATCTAAAACTGATGTATATTTTTTAAAGGCAGATAATGACTATCAGAGAGCCATGAAGGAAGTAATGACTGCTGTTGGCCAACATGCTACCCTGGAAAGAGTACCTGCCTGCAACTATGCTAAGATAGGAAGTTTCTTATTGATATCTTCTGCCAATTTAGATACAAAGATAATCAGTTTTTCAATAAAATGGCAGCCTAGCATGCAGATCAATAACTGGGTCTCTCTCTGGCAGATAGAACAGAATCAACCTTTTGCATATTTTTTTTACAGATATAGAAAATGCCAATCAAAAAGATCACTTCTGCATGACTTTTACTGAATACTGATCAAAGAAGATCTAGTATTTATTATCCAGGGAAATGGGCTTGAAGAGAAAGAGATGTTGTGTTCAAGGCAACAGAGGCTCAAAGTCAACCAGAAGGGAACCAGTCAGCAGCAAGTGAATTTCCCTCCTTTACTGGGGGCACTGGTGCACAGGCCACTCCTGCCGCATTTCCCTGGCTCCTGCTGCCTGCCCAGATTGAGGCTGTGATGGAAACATGCATCCATTCTGCATGAACAGACAACACCCCTGTAGAGCCCTCAGCATCTCCTGTGGGCATAGAGATCATAGAACACTGTGTTCTCCCCTTGTGCAGTGCAGAAGAGCTGCTGGGAATTATTTTTGGAGGGAAAATATAGGGAAATCCTTCTGTTCAACAACAGCATGTCCATCATTATGACCTCAGAAGGACATAACTAATGTATTTTCACTAAGGATAAGCCCAGGATTAAATGGAATAGTTGAGCTGAAAACTCTGCAATGTTTGAATCTGGTATTTCTACCTTTACCTTCCTTTTGCCGCAAGATTTATTAAAATTTTGTGTAATTACAGCTTTGACCCATGAAATCTGCATGGATGATTTTAAAGTCAAGGATGGTACAGCCTTGAGATACAAACTTAAAAAGAGGCTGTGAGTTATATCCTCAGTTACAAATCTTCACGGGATTGATACTTGATGGAAGAGTGCAGTCTGGCACAGCACAGGGTGAGATTTGTCACTCTTACTCAAATTTAGTGAGTACATTGCATTCTGAGTCTGCTCACTGAAATCAGAGAGAGATGATGAAACATGGTCCTTTCTAAAGAGCATCCCAGAAAGGTGCATAAAGAAGTACTAGAACCCACTGGAAAATACATGGGTGTAGGTAACGCTTAAAGGTTGATTTTGTGTCCTGCCAGAAAAATAGATACTTTAAGATAATATGAGGGAAGATTTTCCCATGCTATTATGCATTTAATTTCATTTTTATGGCACAGTTTTTCATACTGTACATGGTAACTGAATGCAGCACCTGGATTAAAAACATTTATATCTTGTTTCCTATGGAGGGAAATCAATCCTCTCCATTCCTTGATGTATTTCCTATGGAAGAAAATCAATTTAATGTATTTTCTTTTATGTGAGTTGGTTAGTGACAGTAGGAGGGGGGGAAATGATAAGCCTTACGTGAGTGTAATGAAAGAAAGTTCTTTTGGCTGGCAATTAAAATAATTAAATTTAGAATGAACACAATTATGCTTTCAAGAAGGATCCAGGAATGCAGTTTCTATGAGGTTTGAAACTGACTTTGTAGTAAGCCAGGACAGTCATGTGTCAGCCACCAGAATTAATTCAAGGAGACTGCAAGGAAATGAGTTTTAGTGAAAGCCAAATTTGATAGGTACCCAAATGCCAGTTCAGCCTCCTGAGAATGTTCTCACTAAGGGATGAGAATAAAACCATCCTCGCTGAAAAACATCCAGAAGATCTTTATGGAAATAAAAAAAGGATGCTCTTGTCCCTGCTGTGTGATTGCCTTGTTTTCTTTTTCCCCAAAGAATTGATGATTGAAAACAGGGAGATAACTCATTGTGGTTCAGTTCGAGGCAAGAAGAGGGGATCATGCAGCAAAGAAAAAATGTATTACAAAATAAAAATAGCCTGATCAAAGTTATCTTGATCTCTGATGGAAACAGAAACTCTGCACTGTGCCGAAGGAAATGAAATATGGAAATTCAAGCACCCCAATTTCAGCCTCAGCCTCCCTCTGTCCCCCTGTGCTGGTGAATGTCCAGCTCTGGGCGTGCACATGAAAGCCAAGGAGCAGCAGCGAGGGGCCTCCCTGGGGGCACACATGGTAGGGGAAATGCTCACAAATAATATTGTTAACAGATAGGAAACTGCAAAGAGAAATCCATGCCCCTGGGGATTTAATAAGCCCATGGCAGAGGCCAGACACAGACTGGATCTCCATCAACAACCATTTCTTTCATTAGAAACTGTTCTGAAACACAAACTTTCTGTTGAGAAAATGCACTTCTTCAGGAGAAGTTTCCCTGGACAAATTTTAGTATTCTGAAACAGTAAAACAACAAAAATGGGCTTTACTAGTATATTCTTCTAAGGCAGAAGCAGACACATTCTCTTTGTCAGTGATGTTGATGTCAGTGATTTTTCAGGCATTTACAACCACATTGCTGCTTTTGCCACTAGTAATTATTCAGTCTTAAACAGCAAACTCTTATTTACGTAATGAGGTAATATTCTTTAAAGTAGTTCTCATAAAATGGCACTAAACTTTGCTAGGATTTAATATCTTCTAATTTCTTTGTTGCAAATCTGCTGAGTTTAGGAGTAAACATTTTAAACATTTTCCTCTGCAAATCCACAAATCACGATGCATTCTGCCTGACAGCCCCTCATTTGTGAAGATGTTGTCAAGTCAGATCTTGTCTTCAGCAACAGCTTTCTTAAAAAGCTGTCATTTTGGGGAGTTTTTAGTCAAGAGAAGAGGCATTAGAAATCAGAGCTTGGGATCTGCATGTAATATATGGATGGGGATAAAATGACTGCCAAGGATGCTCTGCACCCATGGCTGGGGCATGTTAGCACCTCCTGCTAAGGTAGGGCAGAGTCACAGTTTTCCCTTTGCTTTCTCAGAGCTGCTTTCCTTCCTGCTGCCCCCCACAAGAGCTGAGGTGATGGATCCAGCCTTGGATGAGCAGGGAGAGGGCAGGAGGGTGCCCAGAGAGGTCTCACTTCAGGACAGGTCACCTTCCCCCATTGTGTCTCCTGGAGAAAGCCCCCCCGAGGCTCATGCCCTGTATCTGCTGCTTGCTGCTCCTCAGTGTGAAGCTTCCATTTCCTCCTCTGCTGTACTTCCCCAGAGCTGGAGCTGTATTGGAACCCAGAAACCTTGGAGTTTTGAGCTTTCTGTGTGTTCTGACACTGACCCCCAAGAGAACACTGCTTTTGACTTGAGGCCTTGGAGAAGGCTTCCAAATTCAGGTGATGGAGTTAGAATCACTGGTGGGTAGTTAGAATAAAAGGATGCAATTTCACATGGTGAAGGGGTTTGAATTGGAAGTTTTTAGAACATATTAAGAAGCATAGGACAAGATGGAGGATTTTAGGTGTTGTCTCCTTTCTGTCTTCTTCCTTCTTCTACATGATTTCAAGTAGTAGTTTCTGGTCGGATAGTTGGTGCTGCACTGTGGTCTCAGGAGTTTGGTTACTGGGTCAAAAGTATAAAGAATATAGGTGTTAATTCTCTATTAGACGATTTAGCTTTAGAAAAAAACTTGTATCTAGCTAGATTTATCTCCCTTTTGTTCACTTTTAGCTGGTAGCTAGAAGGGTTGTAAAACTCTCTGTACTTTAGATAAGATTTAATAAACAACCAAGCGCGAACACGAAAAAATTCGTCTCCTTCGTGTTTTTAATCCTAACTCTGAGCGAAGACAGCAGAAAATAAAATCAAGCCACTAATTAAGTAGTGCAGTTACCATAGTGCAGTTACCACCTTTACAGAGCTGTGCTGGCTTTGAGTGCCTGCTGCCTGCTGGTTGCTCTGGGTGCATTGATGATACACTGCCCTCGTCAGCTGAAATCTAAAATACCAGTGTGACCGAGGTCAGGAAGGCTCAACAGGCTCCAGCTCAGAGTTCACAGGAGAAAACAGCACTTACAGTTCTTTTTTTTATGCCTCCAGGCAGTATTTAGCCAGGAAACCTCTGCCTTCTGGGTCCATCCATTCTCTCACCTAGCAAGCAATGACTGATGTTTGTGTTTAAAGAAGAAGCTCAAAAAGCTTCAGAGTTGAGGTCAGGCAGCTCATGAAGGGCATTTAGCAGGCGTGATGTCCTGGGCTGCCCTTTGGTGCTGCTTTGGGCAGCATCTGTGATGTTCCACCACTGTGAGAGCAAGGTACAGCCCTGGGAAGGAGGAGCGCTCACGGTCAGCAGCTGGAGTTAAAGCTGGTGATCACTGCAGTGATCACTTTCCTCCCTGCCAGCTGGGAGTATGGACAAAGGTAAAGCCCCTCTGGGATTTGATTTATGAGAGAAAAGGTATTAGAAGAGACAGTAGAAAAATGAGGCTATTGCATAATTTCCTTTATACTATTTTTCCCTTCTGCAGAGCACTGCAGGCAGGGTGCAAAGTCCCCCAGAGTTTTATGGAGAGGAGGAGGAAATGAAGAAATTCTGGAATATCCATTAAGTTAGTACCAATATTTTACTAGTTTTATTCTGTCTCAGACACAGGATTTTTTTTCATTACTCAGACACTTTATTTAAGTAATTTCACTGGAGTCAATTCGACCCTCAGCATTTCCACTGTGAAATCTTAATTTATCTGGGACTAATGTTTTACATGGTGTATAGAGTATAATATCAACTTTTCTCCAACTAAAGGAAAAAAGGAGATGGCATTAAATAAATGTCTTGGGTCACATGGAAATTTTGGCTTATATCAAGGTTATTGTTTCTCTAGAGTGATAATAGAAATTAAATAACCTGAAGAATTTGTGTTATGGGGAAAACCTCACTCACACCTTATTATTATTAATGACATAATTCAGATCATTGATTTTACATCCCGTATGGTTTAGCTAATGATTACAGAAAGGCCTTCAAATATTGTATATTAATGACATCAATTATCACAAATGATGGTCTTTATGAATTGTCATGAATATCAAGTGACACTTAGGACATGAACAACAAGAGCATGTGATGTGGGAAGTTATGTGAAGCAATTAAAGTCATGACAACTTTGCTCAGTACCTTTTTTAAAAAAAGGTTATTCAATTATAATAACGGTCAATTCTCAGAAGACAAAAAATAATCCTTCTTCTGGTTTCCTTCTGGGCATTTAGTAATGGAGCTCCTACCTGCTGTGTAACTTTTTATCACATCATTTCTAGTGAAAACAGTTTGCACTGGCAGCACTAATTGAGTGGAAGCTTTCATACATTATTTTTGAAGGAATAAATACCCTGAGTTTTGCATGCAACCACATTCACTGTTATCAAATTCCTCACTTGTAACAGGAATTTTTAAAAGCTTAATTTTAAATTTTTAAATTTTTTTAAAAGAAAAAGACAAAAACCAAGGGAATAAGGAATGAAGAAGTGTGTGATGCTTCACTATTCACTTGCTGTACCATGTGATGGGTTTTGGTTGTGTTTGGCCCTGTCCCTCTGGCTTCGCCAACCTTACACAGCTTGTGTGTGCAGGAACAACACTGCACTTCACAGCAGAGGCAGAGTGACAGGAGCGGGGAGCCACCACCTGCAGGAGGATGCTGCTCCTTTGGGCTGCCCTCAGTGCTGGGTTGTGCATGGAGTGACCAAAATCCTTGAATTATCTTCACTGTGTGCTTTGAACAGCTCACAGATACTGCTGTATTTCACTGGGAAAAAAACAAACAAACAAAACAAACAAAAAAACCAAACAAAAAAACCCAACAACAACAAAAAAAACTGAGTATTTTTTTAGCTGAGAAGATGAACTGTGAGAGTTTTTGCTTTTAGGAGGCTTATAAATGCTTATGAGCCCCATGGATCTGTTTAATGTTCTGTTCCACTGCAGTTTCCCTTTGAAGTGAGAGACTTCTGATAAAAGTGATGTACTTTACGCTTAGAGCAGGATTTATATTGCGGTGAGATGTGAAAAGCCTTGGCCAAGGATAGGGAGCTTGTTGCACAAGTTCCTGTGGACAGACAGATAAAGGTTCTGTCCTGAGGAACACCCAGGCTGCACCAAATGTCATAAACCTTCTGCTTAACTGAAGAAAACAAATTATGGTTAAAGGCTAGTTCTTCAAAAGAGCTCCTGAAAAATGGAATTCATCTATTCTGATGCCTTTTCTCCATGGCCTAATAAGAATCCCAGCAAATACATCAAACAGGAGGTAAGGGGAACTGCTGTGATAAGAACAGGTTTTGCTCCAGCTGGGAGAGAAGAACTGAAACCGAATGGGTGTGGGGAGCACAGGGGTTCGTGCTCCCTCGCATGTGCGATGTTAGATCACGTGCAGAGGTGCAGATCTGCCTTTCTTGGAATCATATTATTACTAACATTTTCTTACAGTTTCTGCCTTGGGCTGATCCATTGCATCCACATACGCCTGTAGGGATGTGGACCTGGAGAACATTTCGCCTGAGCTAAGCATCTGTGGAATTGCACAGGGCAAGCTCCTGAGGTGGCTCTGCCATGAGGGTGTTTTTTGACTTCTGCAGACTTTCAAAAGCGTGATTTAAAGTGTTTACTAACATAGTGCCCAGTGACACTGATCATGAAGGCACTGTCCCTGCTGCTACTCAGTTTAGAAAAGCACAGAAGTTAAATCATGTTTTGGGCTCTGGGATGGTTTCTTTGTGGTTTCAGGAAAGCTGCTTTGCTGCCAGCTGTCTCCTTTGAGAAATGGAGGGCAGTGATGCTTATCAGCTTCACAAAGACTTTGTGATAATTAACATTTTAAGATGAAAAGCTACTTAATTTTATAACAGGATTTTGGTTCATGTGTCTTATGATTGGAGACAAGAAAAGCAAGAGATGAAATTGCTCAAAGACAAATCCAAATAACTTCAAGCTCCACTAAGGTTTAAATAAACTCACTGTAACACATTCATTTTCTTAGAGATATGTAATAACTTAAAAAAAGTATTACAATGGACAAATACAAATTTTAAGTCTCACCAGCTCAGCTCTGCTTCTTTTTTGTGCAGTGGTGCTATGAATTTTCTCTTCAGGCTGCCAGCTACTGGCACAGCTTCCATCTCTTGCCATTAAACTCTGGTTGAGTTCAGTTTTAAAGCAAAACTCTGAAGTGGAGGGATGTATAAAGGAAATGGACACTTTGAATTTTGCATTTGAACTCTGGTTATCCCACTTATTTTTTCAATGTTTATTTCAAGCACAAAGTCTTTTCTTGTGCCCTATGGTCGTGTATATAATCTTGGATCCAAATTAACAAAAGTACCAAAGCCATCTTCAGCTCCCTGGGTTTGACATTTTGGCACTTCCTTGTTCCTTATTTGAACTGAGTTTGTGGCTAAAAATTGGAGTCATCCACAAAGCTGAAAAAATAATTTGGTTCAAACAGATTTCAGTTTCTTCAAGGATCAAAAGCGTAATAATGAAAACACAGTATGTCAGGGGGGTTGAGTGCTGATTTGAGACATGTCAGCCCCAAATTTCCTGTTTCTTCCTTGGAGTTAAAATGAAATGCTAAAGATACACTGGGCAGAATCCAAAGTAAAATAATCTTCCAACCATGCTGGTAGAAATCTTGTGCTCTCTGATCCCTTGCCCTGAGTTTCTGCTGATAGTTATTTAACACATTTCAGAATGCTTTCTTCTGTGTGCACGCAGCTGATGTGAACCAGCCTGCACAAGAAACCTGAGCATTGCCTTGGGATGGCATGAGACATGAAGTAATTTGATGGTATTAATTGCTAGCTGGCTGATTAGATTTACAAGAAATTGTCAAACCTTAAACCTCTCAAATAATAATTTCTCACCCCCCCTCCAAAAAAAAAAAGAATTTATTATGTGATTAACTTTTTTCCTAGCAGGTTTTCCAAAGTGAAATTAAAACTGCTATAAAATTTTTATTGCACATTTAAATTTATTTCTCACTCCAGTTAGGGAATATCTCAAAGATGTGTTTTGATGTTCTGTACTGTCATTATTTGCCATTCATAAAGAAAATGTTTGTCGCTACTTATTATATCCATTCTGAATTTGTAATCTGTGTCACTTTTCCTTTTCTATTTTTTTCTTGTGATATCAATAAAGAGTTTAGTTTTTAGAGGACTGAATGGGAAGGGCCAGATGACTTCTGCAGATATGTAGCAAACCAGGGGAAGGGGATGAAGGTGAAGGCAAAGCAGCAGCAGTTCAAGGCATTTTAGAGCTAAGACTATACAAAAGAAGTATGGATTTACCTTGCTTGAGGCATCCAGGTTAGGAAGGTATTTGCACTGAGATCTCTGCAGTCAGCAGAGAGTCAGAGATGCTTTCAGGGGGAATGACCTTTTTCTGTGTATTACATGCAACTACAGTTCTACCCAAGTGCTCTAAAATGCCCCAAGCAAGACCAAGCCTTAGAGCTTTTTAACACTGCTTTAGTTGTGGTTTAAATTCTACTTTCTGAGGCAGTTGAGGGTGCAGGTGCCACTGCCTAAGCACCCACCTTCAGAAGATCCAGAATATAAATTTTCACAGCAGTAAAAATTTTCCTGCATGTAGGAAAACCATTCTGTGAGAAATATCTGGTGTGGAAATAAATTACCTGGCGTGCGCATTTACTTTATGTGGATAACTGCGCAAGGGACCTGGGGAAAGGGATTAAATATTATAGAATGACACCAACTGCTTTTTGACCTCAGCGTAGATTTAATACTCAGTTCTGGTGCAGGAGGGCTCCAAGCTGCTGGAAGCCTGAATTTCAGTAAGGATGTGAAACTTCAGCATCAAAAAGGCAGGCTCTGATACTTGTAACAGGAGTGTAAAAGTTTTTGACAGAGAAGTACATAAACAGAGACCAACACTGGGTGTTGATTCTATGAATAATGAATACTTCCCAAGTGTTTAGTGCAAGGTTCTGATTTCCTCCAGTATAAGGGGCATCTCTGTGGATAAAATATCTCAGGTATTTTCAGACCATCAATCGTTTGCAAAATTCCTGGAAGATTTCCACACAGTTGCAAGTAGTAATTGGCATAGGAAACTACAAAAAGAATCAATATTAAAACCATCTTCATAGCTCAGGAAATCTAGTCTGGGAGCCAGATTAATCCAAGCTTCAGAAATATTTAAACAGTGAAGTGCTAGTTACCTCTCAGTGGATTTGGGAAATGGACATTTCCATGCTGTTATCCAGGCTACCAAGCCCTTGAAGTTTTTCCTGCTGCATCTGAATTTGCATTCCCTGTACAACCACCCCAGGCCATCAGGGCTTCAGTGAGTGTGGCTGTGGGCAGGGTGGTGGCCGTGCATGGAGCTGCTGTGCTCAGAGAAGGGGGACCCAGTGGTGATTTCTATTTCTGCCTGAAAGTTTCTGGTTTTCACTTCAGGCTCACCCCTAGTCCTACGGCACAGGGATGTGTGACCAGTGACACGATTGTCAGAGCTTTTAAATCTCCCATGTTCTTCTGATGTGGTTTAGTGGGAACCGCAGCTGGAGCTAGCGACTTTTGCAAAGGGGTAAACATTTCCAGCAGCTGGTATGGTTAGGCTCCGACACTGCTGAAGAGAGTTTTTGGGATTGCCTTTGAAACTTACTGCACCCACACTGCAGGCAGGAAGTGTTTGTAAGAGACAGGAACACAAATGTGAGCATGGTGTAGAGAGGTCTCACACCTCCTTCATCCCATAATTGATTATCTATAAGACAAAAAAAACCATAGCATTGCTTTACCTCACTGGTGTGCCCAGTCTGGGCCTATACTACTCCATGGGTGAAGGAGGAGGAAAGGTGGGAATTATGGCTTTTACAGCTAATGATCAGTTAATACATCTTCATTTTCCTTTATGTACACCAGTGTAACTGAAATTCAAGCAAAGTGATGATTTCGGAACTTTATAATAGCCCTTGTGGTGAAAAAAATGACCAAAGCCTCCTTCTGCACAGGTTCATCTGCAGCTTCTGCACCTCTGCCTGGCATTTCAATGTCCCTCTGAGAGGACAAACCCAAGAGTCACACAAACTACACAGCAGGAGACAATTGTAAATGTGTTAAAGCCTCCAAGTGCTCTGCTTGCAGGTTTGGTTTCTGTCTGGGTAAACTTTCATTCTCCTGACCAGCAGAAATGGGCTGTGTGGGTGGGTGGGATGAGGATGGCACAGAGTCCCACTCTGCATGTGAGCTCATAGGTGTGACCGGGGTTTTCTGAAGGGCCCCTGGAAATGGATCCCAGTCTGGCTGGACTACAGGTTGGATTGAGAGCGGTTCTGGAGCCCAAACTCAGACCTCACTTCTGCACCCATGCCTGGTGGCAGAGTATGCTGGGGCAGAACTGATATGCTGGCAGTGTTCAGCCCTTCCCTATAACCATTTTTAAGGTTGCTTTGCAGCCACCTAAAGATGTGGAGGTTTTTAAGGGGACAGATTCAGACATGTTGTGATGCCTATGCACTGCAGTGTGGCAGGTACAGCTGTGTCCCCTCCTCTAACGTGCTCCTCAGGTGGTTTTTATAAGCAGATGAATTATGAATGAGTTTCAGTTGTCAAGAAAATCCCAAGGAAAAGATGACATTGAGCATCACTCCACTCGTGGCATCCAGAAGTTATTTGAAAATTAATGGAAGATTATTTCCCACTCAGCTCACACAGACATCCGAATCTGGGTACTGCTAGCTGCTGCAATGTTTTACATGAGAGCATGTGCAGAATGGTTTTGAACGAGGAAATATCCTTCTGGCTTTGTAAAAAAAAAAATCTTTATGCAGTTGCACAATTAGCCATTTCAGCAGTGAATCTGCAGTTCATCAGTACAAATGTTTAATGTGTAAACATGCAAATACTGTGAATTCATTACAAGCTTATTTAATAACATGATAGCAGCAATGCATATATTCTTTAGTGAGAATAAACACACATTTAATTTTATCTCATCATGAGAGCTGGTTTTAATGTTATTCCTTTTCTAAAGATTAAATGTTGACAACACATATTCCTTGCTACAAGAATAAATTAATATTGATTAATGTAAGTGACAATTTAAACTCTACAGTCATGTCATACCACTTAGATTTCCTCTGAATGATTTTAAAATCAAGAGAAGCTTCAGTTCACAAATAGATGAGTAATTATATTTATTTTAATTTCTTTTGTAGCTATCTTTTTTCAAGGTTTTCTTAACCTACATTCAAGTAACTTTGAGCCTTGGTAAAATTCTCATGCAGAAGTTTTTATCCAACTAAACTTGTCCTAGGTGTAACACAGTAGAATATGTCATTTGGGTATTATTCCTCTCTTTCTATTTGTGTCCATATTCAATAATTGCATTAGCCTTGGCCAGGCACTACAGGGCTTTCTGGGGGTAGAGTAGTAAATGTTTAGTTAAATTCTAAAAACTTTATGGGTTTGATATGTTCAAGGAATTAAAATATTTACACTTTCAATGCATGTGCTAAAGTTACCATATCGTGATTCTCTCAATTGCTTCTTAATGTGTGAATGAAAAAATTCAAAGCATGAAGGAAGAAATTCCTAATCTATGTAATTTCTTTACATTTTCCTGTCTCTTCACACATATATGAAAGAAAACAGCTGGCTATGTAATCTTTAAAAAAAAAATCTTCTAAGGTATAGAGGCTGAGAGTGTGGTGTGACCCATTGTTGTGTTTGGGCTCTTTTGAATGAGTGCTTTGAGCATCAGGTATGCTTGAAGGAGAGCACAAAAATGGGACAGTGTTTATTAGCATTTTAAGAAAATTTTTATAAATATCACCATGGCAAAGAAGGTTCTGAATACCTCCAGGATATAGCAGAAAGATTAGAAGGGATGCTGTAGGGAATGTTGAATAATTTCTCCATTTCCAGGGCAAAACTGGCAAGAATGGGAGTATTAGCTGGATAAGAAATCCTAGTGTTGCTGTGTGATTGGCACAGGCAGTGTTGTGGTGCTCTGTAAATCTACCATAACAATGACTTTCTACTTTTTGGGTCACATTTCCCAGATCCCAAATCAGCTACTGAGGGTAATCACATGCTAAGTCTGTCTTTATTCCAGATGCTTTTGAGGATGCTTATCTTTGAGGGGCTTCAGCATCACTGAGCTGATATTCAAAGACGAGCACGTATTTAAGTGCTTTTCCAAAGTGTGGTGCTCGCCTGAGTTAGAGCGGTGCCGTGGAAATGTTCCGGAGAAGGAAACAACTTCCTGCTATCTGCTTCTGCTTGATCACAGCCTTTTTGATCCACAGCTGCCTGTTCTTCTTAATGGACTGCTTCAAGTACGCCCCTGGAATTTCACTTATCACCACTGAGGAGCAGAACACTTGGGCATTGTGGGGAGAGAAGTAATTTGGGAAAGAGGAGCGGGGCTGGATAGCTGTGCCCGGGAGGCATCGTGTGGCTCCATGTAACCCAGATCCCTGCTCCTTTGAATCCTTTCCAAGCACTGCAGTGCAAATAACTAATAATAACAGAGCTGTTGCTGGGGGAAGGAATCGTCCTTGTAAGTAAGCTCACATCAGATGGAGTGGGATGCCTGCAAACTTGAATGTTAGAGTGGGGGGAGCAAAGCAGGAACCATAAGCTCTTTAGGTTTGCAGAGGCAGCTTTGTACAAGTTTTCCCAACTTCCTGTGAGGAGAAATATTTTCATAAGGGGTCTGATTGCTAATCTGATTATGCCAGATCGGAAGTTAAATTGAAACATGAAATAAATGAAGGCATTTGGAGTTATGAATTAATTAAAAAAACTAATTAGGACAGATAAAAGAAATGCAAGTCAGGGAATTGTTTTTCTTATCTTGGAATAAGAGAATTTAAATTGAAACGTTGACATTAAACAAAGCCTACAAACAACTGGAAACCATGTTAGGAGAAAGATAAGTCCTAAAAGGGTATATTTTTTTTGTTTTACATCACGATACAGTTTTCCAAAATGTATTTCTGAAGAGGGAACAGCAGCTTAGAGGAGAGGATGTCTACAGGCTCAGAGACAGCTGGAAAAGAAATGCTGAAAGGAGACTGAGTAGATGGGAGAGATACAGGGCTGGTGAGTCTCAGCTTCACTGATGTCTGTTAAAGGAGTGTCCCTGGGTGGCTGTGCTGCCCTGCACTGGGATTTTAAGGCAGGATCATTTGTGTGGCACTAACTCCCAGCTGGATGATGGGGAAATCTGTGGTCCTGGGCCATCCCTGCCTGCACCAGGCACTGGTCCTGCACCATGGGTGGCTGCAGGCCCTTAGAGCACCAAGAAGGAGAGGAGGATGTTTTCTTATCACAAGTATGGAAAAGTTGCATTCAGACATTTTATTTTGGAGCAAATTTTACAGGAATGTATAATGAGTGCCTCAACCATCTGTCCATAACACCTTTGGTATGAAAATGTTGCTGTGCTGGTTAATATATGCTAACAGTGAATATAAACTGCAATGAATGATGAAATATATCTGTGCACTCACTGGAGGAGTCAGAGATTACTTTCAGAGATCAGATGAGAAGAAACTCAAGCACTGAGAAACAGCTAGAGGGGAAGAGCCTGGACACACTGACACTGCAGTGAGACCCACAGCCCACAGTCACCAGATCTTCCCCACTGGGGCTTGCACCTGGAGCATCCCTAACAAATAACCAGGGAGGGCTGCAGAGGGTGAGCACCACAGGACTGGGGGATCCTGGCAGACAGAGAGCTCTGGAGAGCATCCCTGGCATGGTGCTGGGGCAGAGAGACAGCCATGCTTGCCACCCCACCCCAAAGGATGCTTTGGGTGCCACTGCCTTGGAAAGTCCATGAGTGCCTCACATACTTCAAACACACCAAATTTATGCTCCTTTAGATAGCTCACCAAATCCATTACTACAGCTCCCTTGAAATGCAGAGACTGTCACTGTAATACATTTTTAAATCAAAAAGAGCTTTAAGCCCAGATGGTCTTACCAGTAAGAAAGAGTCCCTGCTCAGAAAAGATGGGAGCAGCATAAGTATTAAGGAAGTTAAAGTGATCATTAACATTAATATATTTCCCTCCTCACCTACATGAACATGAGAGAGAGAACCATAGAGGTGATGTATAATATTCATATTTCTTAATGCATTACAGGAAACTGTTCAGACACTTCAGAGGAAAGACAGATAAAAGGACTCGTACAGCGGAGTAAATGTATATGTCCCTGAAATGTGTTGCAGTATTGGGTGATCACTCAGTCTGGAAGACAGAGACTGCATGGCAGCTACCTGGCTCTGACTTATTGAATTCTCTGGCTGGTAGCGTGGATTGTCTGTTCTTGTTGAATTATCTATTAGCAAGCAGCTTAAACCAAACCAGAAAAAAACCCAACCAACCAGCCAGGAAAATTAAAAAAACCCAAAAAAACAAACCAAAAAAAACAAAACCCACAAAAAACCAACCAAAGAGGGGGAAAAAAAAGGAAGAAAAATAATTTCCTGAAGTAGTTACTGTACAAGATCACAATGACCAACTTAAAAACCACAGTTCAGAAGGGCTAGCCTTAATACTGTAGTCTGCAAATAAGTTCAGAGCTAATTTAACTCCCTCTCTCACACAGCAGCTGATTTTAACCTCTAGCTTAAATCTCCCTGTTATATTTTAACTGTGTGGTGGCACAGGAACTCCTGCCATGAAAGCAGGGAGTTAATAATGTTTTCCTGACTGGCTGTGAGCCAAAGCATGAAAGGACTTCTGTTGGGAAAGGAAAAGGGAAAAGGGAAAAGGGAAAAGGAAAAACGTCTGTCTGAGGAAAACCTGATATATCCCTGAAACACAAGTTCATGGAGAAAACACCATCTTGCAGAGTTTTTATAAAACAGTGTTACTACCTTATGAAGCAGTCAAATCTGTTGTGAGCTAGGAGTTTAAAAATAACAGATAAACTTTAAGGAAAAAAACAAAAATAAGAATTACCATAATAAAATACATAGTATGAAGCCTGAGAAACTGAAGCCTGGTTTAATTAACAAAAAGTGTCAATGAAAAATGAATGGACATCAATAATGGATCTTCTCACATTTTAATATTTTTGTTCTAGTCATATAGTTCAGAAACTGAAGGTAGTGAAATAGTTTTTTAAACTTTCATTTTCTTTGAAGTTTGTGAGAAGTTGATAGTTCAAAACATATTTTTCCATCATTGTAACCTACAGAAAGTAGCACAGCTTCATTTGGTTTTAGGAGTTTAATGAGCACTGGAAGATTTTGGATAGCTCCCAGAGTGATGAGATATGTGTCATGTCTAAGTGAAGTAAATCCTATGATTCTACAAAGATATTGCAGGAAAATGTGATCAGAAACTCTCTGGCTCAGTAGGAACAGTAATGACAATCAATGTCAACAACTCAACAACAGAAGTTCTGTTCAAGTTAAGTTTACTTATGCTTTGTGGAAGAATCCAGACAGTGTGCATATTGATTGGATCAAAGAAAATGGGAAAAAGCAAGATTTAACTTCTGAGTTTATGCTTTTAGCTCATGCAAATCAGCCTTGTCTGATCATAATCTGCACAGTAAATTTGCCACTGCTGGAACTTCACTTTTAAAAGCATGTAGAAGTGCACTATGTGGATTGGTCAGGTTTTCAAAAATCCCTACAGCTCCTGAAACTTTCACTAATGCTAATCTACCAAAGAACTTGCTAAGTTGCAGCCTCTTAATCTTGTTTTTTTGAAGTTAAAATACTGAAATAGCCCAAGAAAGGACAATTTTCTTAAATTAAAGTTTTTGCCTCTGAAATAGATTTTGGGTTTGCATTCACTATGGGATAGCCTATTTCATGTCCCCTTTAGAGTGTTAACAGCTTTGGGTGTCTGAGACACATGACTGGAGCAGCTATATGTGCTGGTTTTAAAAAGTATTATCAAAAATATTTAGAAGACCTCTTTCTTTTTGGCCAAAATTGTGTCCAGCAAAGTTGGATATATTGTCTGATAGGAGGGAGACTTTATAAAAAAATAATCAACAGGGATACTTGGTACTGATTTACTAAGGAGATAAAAAAGGAGGTGGGAACTGTTTTTTGAACCACTAGGCTGTCACCTGCTGTGTGCACAGATTTACACATGGTAAGATGCAAACCTTGAACACAATTTTGGGAGGGCTGTGCTACTTTCAGCCAGGTATTCAATTTCAAATTGTTTTTTTGAGACTTTAGAATTACCATACAGGAGATGGCCTTTTTCCACCCTCACTTCACAGATCATTATGTCTTATGTGTGTATATTTAAATATATAGAAACCCAAACTTTGTTTGAATAAAGTAAGATATACTAGTAATCAATGCTGAATCTGCTTAGTGTCAAATTGCCAGCGTGATACTAAACCATCAGCAACTTTCTTTCATTAAACTGATTTACCACAGTACCAAGGACAGAAACAAGCACTAATTGGATAGCAAACACATTTCAATTATCTATGGTGAATTAGCAAGCAGATAACAATCATTAGGTGTTACCTTCATTTGTAAGTGCTCTTGCCCCACTCCCTGGCCTTTTAACTCTGAATCACTCCTGGCTCCTCAGAAATTTTTCGGAAAAAGAGTTCTGATTACTGTGCAAGGATAAAATACAACAGATATGTACTGATCTGGAATTTGTTTGATAAGCCAGATCATATATCTCTCATAAAACTTGGAGAATTCAGTGATCTTTTTCTCAAGTGTAATTTAGCTAATTAGCAAAAGCCAGCCTAGTAATCAATAGAATCACTTGTGTTACAGATGGCACTAACAAAACCTGTACTAGTTAATGAAACAAAAGGGTTTGCTTGCTCAGCTTTAGAAGGCAGAATGACTGTTAGTTGCCAGCTGCTTTACTGAAAGTGCTGCATAATCCTTATGAATAAAATAGGACTCACTTTAGGAGACTCTTGCCATGTTCAGGAGTGGTGATAGCAGAAAAACAAATTAGCTTTCATGTGTTTTGTGACTCCAAAGAGAAGAGCATTCTGCAGGCTCACTTTTCCTTTCCTTTCTAACGGCAGCAGAGCTCTGTGATTACCGATGACAGAGTCTTTTCTGTGTTTATGTTTTGTGCGTTACATCCATCAACTAATCTGAGCAAAGATGCCATACAACTAATATTAAAAAGACACCAGCTAGCAGTATTTAACCTACTATGATACCCTTTGCAGTTTACATCATGTGAGTGAATAAAGGACCAGGACTTTTTTCTGCCATCAGCTCCAAAGCAAGAACAAATCAATCAGTCCAAGTGTGCTGTCCATGGTCTTTAGCCCAGAATCCTGTCCATGAAAATCCTTGCTCCACTGTTGCCTTGCAGTGGTGACATCTAAACAGTAGAACATATTTAAGTATTTAGAAAGTGTGATAAAGATGAACGACCTTATAAAGTCTGTGCTCATTTTCTGGGTGTTCGAAACGTACCCAGACATGTGAGAAGTACTGGGGTCTGCTGTGGGCCAGAAGGGTGGTGCTGTATGAGCACACTCACTCACAGGGGCTCTGGGGTAAAATGTGCTGTGTGCTTTTTTTGTCAGAAATCCCACTGGAAAGCAAAAGATTGCCCCTGGTAAATCAAAACTGACATGTTGTAAGACAAGAATTAATTTCTCCAGATTGGCATTTTTGATGGATAACTGTTTTGTTGGCAACTTTATGTCCAGCTGCACCAGCAATCGTTTAGCCTGTTTGGATGAGGTGCAAGGGCACAAACGCTGAATGGGCTCTTGAGGGGAATAATCAGCCAAGCACATGCCATCCCTGTAGCTCAGTACAGATGGATCTGACAGCATCTCTGAAAGGAGGCAATCCATGCTGCTGAGACGTTTGGAAATCTGACAACAACAGCAGTTGTAGCTGGATTTTTCAGAATAAAGAAGAAATAAAACTGCAGTATTAAGCAGTGGGTCACGTTGCAAATCACAATCCCTTTGTCATCTAGTTTGGGTATGATATTTGATAATGGGCCGAGTGACTCATACCTTACGTTTGTTTTCAGAGCAGGTACTGAAATTTGAGTCAGATCATCCCCAGCAGGACCATGATAAAGAAACTTTTATCTGAACATTCCACAAGTTCAGCACAGTCACAGTGCATGTGAATCCATCTCTAAGGATGTAGCCACTGAAGGGGAAATGCAATGATAAAGGACTTTTTCTGCTGGCTTATTTTATATCCATGCTTGTGCTGGCCTTTTGAAATGTAATATTATGCCAGAAGTTAATTGCAGTGCTGTTAATTGCATGCAGAGCCATAAATACTGAGTTAATATATTGCATATGACTGAGTGTAAATGTCAGTCACATATTACTTGGCTACCTTTTTTGACATTAAATTTGTGAATGTTTCTTAGGAAAGAAAAACCAATGAATATGAAGTCTTTTGGACCACAGTGAGATTTAAACCCTTCAGGGAGCTGACTGCCCCATCTGCAAACAAATGGCATGGAAAAAATTAACTTGCCAGTCACTGAAAGCTCATCTCTGGGTAAGATTCAAATATATACAACTGTCAAAATCAATGAGGAATATTTCTTATGAGTTAGCAGTAATATTTTAAGAATACTGGAAAAAATAGTTTCACAGAAAAAGTGTGCTGAGCTACTCTATGTCATGGCCAGATCCAAATATAGCATTTATAGAAATTGCTTCTCCTGCAATTTTTACTTTTGTCATCTTTGCAATGTGTTAGTGTCACTCATTCAATGTGCTCATTTGATGATCACACTTTGTCACTGCCCAAACCCAGGGGAGTTTCTGGTGAGCTGTTGTTCACACCCTGGGTACCAAACTGAAGATGCTGTGCACGTGGCAAAGGGAAACTTTACCCTCTGGATGGTGGAGAAGTTTTAAAATACATTTTCACTGTGCGTGAGGCAGCACATGGTGGACCAATTTTTTCTGTCAGAAATCCTTTACTGTCGAATTACTAATTAAATGAAATGTGTATGGGAAAGAAGAAAGTCTCTGCTTTCTGCCAAAACCAGTAGGTTCCCCCCCCCTCATTTCTTTTAAATCTAAAATTTAAATATAAAATGTTGAAAATGAAATTAAATAATTATGTAATTAAAATCCTGGACCAAAAGGGTGCTGGGCTCAGGTCAGTCTTCCAGCAGTGCCTTTTTAGGGAGGTGCTTTCTGAATTATACACTATACACAGCTTTAAGTACTTGTGTACCTACAGCTCAGCAGCATTCCTGCATCTGGCTCTCCTCAAAACAAAACGTTATCTCTTGGGATGAAATTGAATACATTCCACTTCAAGTAATTTGTCAGAGAATTACCATTTTCCATGCAAAAGAGGGATGCATTCTAATAGTCTTCATAATGCATTCAGATCAATCCCATGGAAAGATGGAGCCAAAGTAATCCAGCAAAACCGTGCTTCCAAATTTCTCAAACATTCTCAGATATTTGTTCACAATTCACTTTGATTATTTTCCTGGTTCATTTTAGAGCATTCAAATTTTGTCTGGGAAGTGAATGCTGAAGTTATAACTCAGAAACAGGAATTGATACTTATGTGTGCACACTTTCTTAGCATGAATCCTTATGTTTGTTCAATATGGGAACAGAAATACAGAAAGGAGGACCTCAAAATACACCTGATTATAAAGTTCTTGTTATTCAGGGCAGTTCATATTGTGGAAGCTGGACTAGAGCATGTATTGGATTTGGTAAAACACATAAGTAAAGTGAACAAAAATATGAGAGAGATTATTTTCAGATTCATCATAACAAACTTCATTTACCTACCTACACCGTTTGTTAGTCAAAACCAGATGTAAGGAGGCATCTTTAAAGCAGTTACTTGCTAAGTGTTGGCATCTTCTGTATGGCCTGGACAAAATGTCCCAAAGCAAAACCCACCATACTGGGGCAGCAGCAGAGTGACAGCACAGCAGTGCAGCTCCAAGTGGGGGAATAATTTAGCATATGGATCGGATGATTTTGTTCAAACAGAATGGCAGTGCCAAGAAAGCTGCTGCTTCTTGGGAGGTGCTGAGGACTTCTCTTCTGATAAGAGTCCCAGAGTATTCAGGTGCAGGAAATTATTCTGGTGCTTGGAGGAAGGGGATTGACAATCATATCAATTATACTTCATTTTGTGAGCAGTTCCAGGAGCATAATAAGGGTCAGAGAAGAAAAGTGTTGTTCCATGGGATGTTTTACCGTGGTGCTGCAGAAATACTTTCCTCTTTGCCTGCCTTCCCCTCAGTTAAAATGAAAAAGCCTCATTAAAACCCAGTAAAAGACACTGAATCTTTTATGTATCCATAGATTTGCCACTGCTTTCTGTCTTGCTTGTGAGAGTTCAGACACACTGTAATGATTCAAAACTCTCCTTTCTGTAACTCTATTTTCTTCAGTTAAATTAAACCGGGGGGAATCAGCTCCTTTGATATTTCTCTCCCAAAGCCGGTTGAAAGTGTTGTACATGTGAAAAACGAGATTTTAAATGGAAGGAGAATGACTGACATTAATTTAAAACCCAAACTAAAGAGATAATTGCATACAGTAAAACTCCTGTTACAATGAGGAGTTAGTCATAAGTGATTACATAAATTTTAGAGATTAAATGATTTTTTTGAAAAAGTTTAGGATTAAATCCTGTCCCAAGTAGAACAGAAGATGCAGAGGCATCCTCCCTCTTTGGCAGTGATACTGCTGCTGGCCAGACTAGAATTTATATTGGAGTGGACTCAGAGATTTGCTGAGGAAATATTTTATTGCCCAGGCCACTCCCTTATCCAGCCAGTCTTGCTGCTTTTTGGGCAGTATGGTATTTATTCCTTATTCCTAGAGTTTCTTAGGCTTTGTATCCAGATTTACCCTCTGAAAGCAAAAAAACTTCCCAAATACTTCTCCCTCCTCCTCTTTTGAACCAAAGATTATCCCTTTTTTTTAAAAGGCAGTCATTGATGTGGAATAGCAAAATATCCACTGTAAATATTTTTCCTATATGAATGAGAGACACAGTTCTGAGCAGATCCATTTTCTGATTTAATTAGACCAACTGAATTGATTTGAATTAGTGACAAGATTGTTTAGCAATAGCTGAAGGGAAAAAAGTTATGCTTTGTATCAGCAAGAGTTTATTCCAAATGCTTTGGTAAAAACAGATAGGTGGCTAAACCATCATATGGGGATGAATCATGCAGATGGTTGGCAAAATCACAGCAGTGCTACATGCTGGTATTTATTTTGAAGTGTTATATTCTTTGGAGTCTCATTTCATCTTAACACAAATCAGTCTTGCCAGTACTCATGAAAAAAGCCTCTTTTCAAATTTAGTGCTTTTTTGAATGCTTATACTTAGATCCTACCAAATTCCAAGTTCTTAAAATAAAACAACAAAGTAATGTTTCTCCCCAGCCCAAAGGCTGATGTTTTCTATGTATCAGAGTAATTTTGTTTAAAAAGCAGAGATTGGATTTGAAATGTCTCAGTAGAGGGGCAGTTTCTTTTATTGTCTTTACAAAGCTTAGTGCAACAGCAGCTCAGATATTTTCTTGGGTCTTACTCATATTATTAGAAGTATTTCAGTGTTCTTTACTAAGTTATCCCATCTTCAGTCTTGGATCTTCTTGTTTGTGGCAGACACCTCAGGGAAAGAAACAACTGAAAACATTTCAGTAACTTAGAAGGGCATGTTCCCATCATTTGGCTTTCAGATCTTCCACTGGCATAAAAAGGAATTTTGCTTTTAGAGAGATGTCAGTGTGACAGCTCTTAAAAAGGAGAACTGATAGGCTGCTGCTGCTGCATGGCTTTGTTTCCTCTAATAGAAAGGTTTAGCTCAAGTGTGTCCTGCATGAAATCACACTGCTCAGCTGGGTGTTAGGATGATGACTCATTAGTATTTCTGGTCAGGGACATTATGGGGCCACGTGTGTCCCTCTCTTTCTGAAAAGAGTCATTTTCTTCCTGTGACACCATGGCAGGAGCCTTCAGCCTCCCTGCCCAGCATGATGCCGGGCTCAATGCCAGCTGCAGGCACAGCTCTTGGGAGGGGCCCTCGGGAGGTCCTGTCTCCTTTCTCCAGCCTTTCCTTAGATTTGAGACAAAGCTCCTCTGTTCCTGTGTTTATGTTGTTTTTAGGAGGTGGGATGGAAACAGCAATGTCCTGGGTTGTGATGGAAATACCAGTTTGTTTGAATGGGCAGGTTCTTGGAATTGATGGGTTATGTCCCCATCGCCAAAAATTTGCAACCCCCTGAGCTCTGATAGGGATGCTCTTATCCAGTCCAACAGTAAACAGATACATATGCTGATCCTTTTTCCATTTTTTGTTGCAATTTGTTATACACTAAATTGATTTTTCTTCCTTCTTTTTCCTGCAAATTCTCTCATTAAATTAAATAGTCTGAGAGGAATAACCATTAAACCTTCATTTCTAATTAATTAAGTGGTTTAAAATCTAGGTCTTTGAACACTTCTCTAATTAATTGTGTAAAGCTAGATACAAAGTTAACAGGGAATGAAAGAGTATTACTGTAGGGAAGTGTTTTACAATAAACTATCAAGCTATCTACGAAGTACTGCAGAAGCTGTAAGACATTGGAGTTCTTACAGGCTAGAGGGGAAGTCTCTCTTACAGGCTAGAGGGGAAGTCTCTTTCCAATGGTAGCCATGATGGGAGTGAAAACTCTCACAGTTAGAGCCTGATTATAAACATACGTGATACCAGGTGAGCTCTGAGTTATTCAATGCTGGTAATCCCTCTGTGTCTTGTCACACTGCTCCTGTCTCCTGTTCTGCCTTCAGCCTCTTATTCCCCTCTCTTTCTCCAGCATTTTCAACAGCTCCGTTGAAAAAATGTGAAAAAAATCCCCTTTGAGTATTCTGGGTTCTGCTTTTCCTGCAGGCAAATATTTACTTTATCCCTTCTCACTTGTGGATGTCACATTTCATTGGGGATTTTCCATGAAAAGTCCCTTTCATTACCAACATGCCCAGCTATTCTGTTTCCCACCTTTCAAGAAACTTTAATATTTGACATTTTGCAGTCTTAAAATGTACGTTACTCCTCCAGTTGATTTGCATAATCCAGCAGTTCCCAATATTATTGACTATCTCACTGGTTTTTAATGATACTGTGAATATTATTAATGATCACTTATATCTGCTTCTAAATGCAATGTGCAGTAGCAAAGAGCTAAGACAGACACTTAAATTAAAATTTATGCTGTAAGATCTATCAGTTCTATAATTTAAATCCATTTAGCATGAACTTTGTTGTGTTGTGTCATAATGCTTTTTTCACTTAGAGCATCTTTTGGAGCTAAATCAAATGAGATACAGAATTTTGTTCCATCAGCACAGCCACTTTTACAGCCAAGTTTGTATAATGGGAACACAACTTGAATTTCGTTTAAGATGTCCTATTTTCCATACACAGTAAATAAGTATATTCCTAAATCCTAATTCTTTGTTGACTTTGTGACATTGGCTATTTTTTGATCCTCAATTCCTTCCTTCCCCCTCTCCCTACCTCTTCAATATCCCAAGACTGCAAAATACATTTCCATCAAGAGTGTGCCTGGCACTGACTGAAAGTTTCTATAACTAGAAATAAAACTACAGGACCTGAAATGTCTTCTGACAGAACAAAGCAATCCATCAGGTTACAAAATGGGTTTTATTATTTGGTCACCTGCAATGGCAAGGGACTAGACTGAGTACCCAGGATGTCTTTCCAGTCCAGTGTACTGTGATTAGAAACACAGGAAGCAGCAAATATGTACTCCCTGACATCAGGTCTCTGCAATGATTCTTTATTGAACTCCAAAGTCAGTGCAAGACCTATTGTGTGGATAATCAAAATCCTCGCTATTTCCAGACCAGCTTCTCACAATAGTTGTGCTCCAAGAGAGCAGTGAAACCACAGATGAAGATTTGTGGAACCACTGGGGTCATCTAATACACTCCCTACAGCTACAAGCTCCAAGTTATAAAACCTTTTCATAAATATATGAACACAGAAGATAAAGCTGAACTATGGAATCAACTCCTGTTTGCAGTATAGGCCATGACAGAGTCTGTTTTACCCAGAATTTACTACAGAATTCAACTCCTTCAGCCTTTTTTTTTTTTTCCTTACCCTTGCCTCTACTCACTTTTACAAATCCATTTTTGATCTCAGTTCTGGCTTAGCTGCTCTGGAGAGAATGGGAGAAAAAGAGACAGCATTACTGGTGACACTTGGGTAATACATTTCCACATCCAGGCTAGTCCCTTGGCAGCAATATGTCAAGAAATGGGGATGAATGAAACAGATTAGCACAGAGTGAGATTCCCAGGTGGTATAAATTGACATAGCTTCTTTGGGCAGCTTTTTTACTAACCAAAATTGTTTTTCACCTCTTGAAGATGTGAATCACAAATTGAAGCGATAGGAAGATTGAAAAAGAAATAACCCCCTTATCTTTGCTGTTTTAGCTTCAGAGTTTAGCCAAATACAGTCTCATTATGAGACTGTTATTTTATCACATTTTCTTTTGTGGCATCTGTCTCTTAACAGACAACATGGAATATTTGCAATTTCTAAGGACATTTTAATTAAAGATGCTCATTTTGTGACACCTTTGCCCCTAAAAAGTAACAGGGAATAGAAATCCAGTGTGAGGCAATGCAATCAACCACCTCCAGCACAATATTATGAAAACTGGTAGAAATATTCACTTGTTCTGAGTGTTGTTGGTAGATCAGCTGTCAGCCCAGGGATCAGGAGGAGGTGCAAGAAACTGCCCATGCCGTGGTTTCTCCCTCCGCATTTTCATAGCAAAGGCCTGTCTCCCTGTTGAGATGCTGCAGCTGCCACTCAGGGGTGAAACAGAGGTGTGGTACCACACAGGCAGCAAAAATAGTAAGATTTCCCCCTGATGTTACCTTATTTTAAAACAAAATAAACATTCTACTCCCCAAAACACACTTAGCTTTCCCTCCTCCCTAAGCCAGTAGCACTCCTGAAGGTGCAGTGAGGCCAATGGTTTCAGTGATCAGATTGACTGCAGATGCATCAGCCATGCAGACGAGATGCTGCAGTCCTGTTGTGTGTGCTGTTCTGACTCAAAACATTAAAAATCCTGTATTTCCCTGACAGGTACATGGTTGGGTAGAGAAATATGTTGCAAAGGGCAGAGCAAGGGAAAAGAGTTTCTACTCTTAAGACCGAAGAATCCTATGGCACAAAGGTGTTTTGATTCGATTTCCTGATTTAAAAATGTGGTAATAATATCTAGGTAGCCCTTAAAAAACTGGGATTTACAGTGATTTCTCTGGATCTGAAGATTGCTAGGGGGCCAGCTGTTGCTAGTGTCTATAACTCACCTTGCAAAAGAGATTTTTATATTCCCCAAATTTGCCTTTTGGGGATCCCACAAAGTGTACAGTGAATGCTTTCAACATTTGTGTGCCTGCACTTTGAAGACTGAGGAAAGCTGTAACAAAGTCTGTGTTTAATAATATAGAAAGAACTAGTAGCCTCTTTCTGTATGAAAACAGCTCTGAAATTGTAAATGGATTACAGTTAATTGTTAGAAATACATATCCCTTCAGTTTCCCAAGCTTCCTCTCACCCAGAGCCCCAGGGGTGAGCTTGGAGGATCAGGGAAGCAGCAGCTATTTCACAGCTCTGCTTAAAGACCCATTTGTACCTGTGTGGCCTGGTGCTCCTGAGAGTGGCTGGGACTCCAGCAAGCACCTGCAGGCTGTCTGTTTTAATTTATTGAGCAGCTGGGAGGTAAATGATGATATTTCAGAGCTACCACAGAAGGAGCGAAGTTCTGCCTGTAGGCCAGTACTTAAGTCACAGCCTGGATAGATGAGAATTAAATTCTATAAAGGAAAAGGAAGCAAACACGGAAATTTAGACCTTTTTTCTTTACAGAAGGATGTGTTAGCCTTGGTTGTACTTCACATGAGCACCTTCTGAAGCTGTATATGTCTGCTGGGCAGTGTTGTTACAAGTCTTTTAATTTCTTGACTTCTCAATACCATTGACTAAAATTAAAGAAAAGTTCAGAATGCACCTGTCAGTGCCTAGAATAGTCCTTAACTTGAGATGGAGGGTTTTAATAGGTTTAGTTCAAACTGCTATCAGGATAATGAGTAAGTTTTGTAGTGCAAAGATCCACATGATTTAAACAATGTCTCAATTCCCAAGTAGCTCCTTGGCATTATTGTTTTCATATCAGCCACATCGATACTGTGTATAAATTGCTTTGGGATTCTTGGGGTGAAAGGCCTTAGATAAGTGTAAATTACTGTGTGGCCTGTAATTATTTTGAAGTGGTGAGTGCTGGGCTGTGCTTTTTATTTGATTTGCAGGGGATTATGATTCTAGTATAGAGATATGGCAGCCTCATAACTGGGGGAGAAATATGTTCTGAGACTTTGATTTATGTTTTTCTATTCTGTTCTTTGAATATAGGTAGGAGGGCAAGAAGGCGAGCACAGACATTTAGTGAACGTGCTCCTGCAGTGTAATTCATCTTTGAGGCTGAAACAGCAGGTTTATAAACTTGGTTAAGCAAGCTCCAATCTCTTTGCTGTTTTTCTTACACCTCCTGGAAGCGCTTTTGACAAATCACGCACTTTCATAAAAACATATTTTCAAATCAATTTGGAAAACACAGTGCAATCAAAATAATGGCTGGATTATGTGTTTGGAGCTGGTGTCCTTTTATTGTGTGTGCTGGATGGCTGTGTTACATTTGCCTCAGAAGTTAGGAGTAAATGCAATGAACAGCGTTTGCCTACAGGTACTATAGCTGCCAGCCTGCATTTGAAGCCTTCAGCATCCCAGTGAGCATAAATTGTGGTATTTTTCTGAGAACAGGATAATATAATTTCTGGATTTAGTTGTTAGAAGATTGCACAATTGCTAGAGAATATGGAGCTGAGTATGAGACCTGTTTGCTCCCAATAAATTTTTCTCAGCATTCTGAGTCCCACAGGTCTTCAACAACTCTCTGGGATTTACTAAAAGGCTCGCAGCCCAAAAGAAAGAAGAAAGCTTCTGATCTCACATCTTCCTTGGTTAGTTTAAGCCTTGTGACATTGACTGGAATTTACACTGAAACAGTTCTTGGTTTGTTGCAAAGTACAGGAGTGGGATCCACACTATTTTCTCCTATATTCTGCTTTTTTTATAAGCAGAATATAAACAGGATGTTGAGACACAAGGAAATTATTTCTATGCATGTTTACATGATATTGGAATGAGTAACTGGTAGTAACGTTTTGTCTTATTAACAAGGTGGTATTTTCTAACTGGCTGGATGTGAACCTTGATGTCACTAGAAACCCCTGATGTAAGCATGCGAACATACATTGGTACATGCCAGCAAAATTTCATTCTAACAAAAGGAAGTAAATATGCTCCGAATGATTTTTGGGCAGCCAAAACTTTCCCAGCTTGTCAGCTGAAGTACAGCAGCAATCATGGTGGCTGAGCAGTGTGGGCTTATGACTGACACACTTCTGACTGAACAGAAAAACAGAGATAAGGGGGATTTCAGATGCTTTCTTATTGAAAAGGCATCACAGATCTGAAGAGACTGGGAAATTTTACACATGGAAGAAGATAATTGACTTCCAGGAGCATCTTAACAGCAGCACTTATGGATGTGAGCAACAGCAGTCAAGGGCACGGTCAAGTCTGGTCCTAGACTTCAACCCCACTGTTGTTTTCATAGAGTGTTTGTAAGGATTATACCTAAAATGTGAAGTTGAGTTTCTCTCATTACTGGTGCTTTGGACAAGTTCTCCTTTCAAATTCTTGTGGTTTGTCTTCCATTTTCATTTAAATTGTTTACATTTTCTTCCTTACCACCGTTTTCCTTGTACCATTTTGCATTTTAATTTCCTGGAGCAACAATTTGAGATAACACAGAACCCTTATTTCACCAGGTGGGTTCACTTTCAGTGATCAGCACTGCCAAAATAACTCAGCTTGCCTAAGCCTCTGCTGTTCTCAGGATGTGCTCTCCTGTCCCAGAGGTGGGGAAACAAAGCAGTGACCTCTTAACAGCCACCTTGGCAATCTGAGCTGCAGTCCTTCTGGCATGGGTGTTGGCTATCCCATCTTTCACCCTGATTTATTAAAATGATGGGTTTTGCCTCAGCAAAGGAACACATTATGATGGACCTTCGCTTGGACCTGCTATTGCTTCCCTGATGGCCCAGGCCTGATGTCTTAAAGTGTTTTCAGAAAAGGGAAAAGGCTGATCTGTTACTCTGCCTCAGAGGTGGTCATAACACACATACAGTGATTAAAGCAAACTAATAAGCTCTGTGAGAAAAGAATATCCCAGAATATTAGTCACTCATCTGTGTTTTTATACATGTGGAAATGAGTTAGGGCTTTCTTCGTTGCTCCAAGTCTTGTAAAAATATATTTTAAATGAGGAGACAGGAATACATGTGCTGTAGGGAAAACAGAGTAAGGGTTGTCTTCAGAGGGTGAGAAATCATCCTTTCATTCCTGATGGGATTGCTCTTTGTTGTTCCTTGAGCAAACTGCTCTGCAGTGTTCCAGTGAAAGTATTCATTTGATAGTAGATTATCTTTCATTTGTGAAAAAAATTATCTTGTTATGTGCTATGAGATTTACACAGAGTAAAAGAAGGGAGGTTTTCTGTTATTCAGTACCATTAAAGCATAATGGAAATAATTATGGTTTAACTTTTATTCTTATTTTTTTTTCTCAGTGATAGTACGCCTCTGAAATTTTGCTTAGGCTTGTATTAGCCCAGATAGATGAAGGAAAATTATCTATGTAGCCAGTTTTTTTGTGGTGTTTTTTCTGTTTGCCATTGAATTTTTTTGGTTTGTTTAATCTGGAAAGTATCTTTTCTGCAGCATCTGAAACCTAACATAAAATCCCCTACTTCCCCGCTTCAGTCTCTGTAGCTACAAACTATTAATTTAAACTTCAAACCTCTAAATAATGTCAAATTTCCTTTTTTAAAATTTTTCATTCTGGTTTTACTGGCAGCTGATTTCAGAATGAAAAAGGGCAAAATTTCTTATCCTAAAACAATGGCTCACCATGAAATTAACTTTCATGAGATACACAATAAAAATATCCCAAAAGCAGGAGCTGTGGGGTAACTTTGTGTTGAGGGGACAAATAATTCAATCACATAAAGTTCTGTCTTACTAAATTTGGCAAAGCCTTGACAAGTTTTTGGGCTACCTGCTAGGTACTTAAATACTTGGAATACTGGGCTGACTGTCAAAGTAGGAATTCTTATACTGTTTCAGAAGTTGGCCACTACCTGAGGTCTAGTCTTTAAAAAAAAAAAGAAGGATTACTTGTGGGTGGCTTATTGTATATACTGAAAATAAGGGAAAAAATCCTGCTGAGGCAAAATATTCTCAGTCTTGCTTGGCATTGCATTCAAGATTGTGTGCTAATCTTGAACCTTCTATAACTCCCTTCTGGACTGGTTTTTGGCTATGGTGTCAACCCAGAAATCCACTGCTCATGCCTGTCTTCAGTGAGCAAGAAGATCCCAGGAGAACCAGAGCTGGACAGGGCTGTGAGTTCTTGCAGAGCAAGTGCTCTGTGTGGTGTTCAATGTTTCCTGACAGACAAGATTTTAAGGCATAAAGAAGCACAAACCTGTACAGAAATTTGACATGACTTGACACTACTTTTGGTATGTGTGCACCAGTCCTTCGTGGCAGTTCCTGAATGTGGTGCAGTGCCCATAGGCAGGGAGATGGGTGGCTGTGCTCCTGCAAATCCTCACACACACAAAAGCATTACTCATCCTGTAACTCTAGCATGGTAGAAATATTGAATCCTGTTAGCAGTGTGAGTAATAGTTATGCATGAAATTAAATCTACTTCTCAGATAGGTCAGGTTCACCTTCTTTTTATATTGCAATAGCTTGTACAAATAGAAGGCTAAATGAATGCAGTGAGATGGAGCAGAGTGCTCCAGGGGTCTACTGTGGAATTAATATGAGACCAGAGAAAAAGGATTTGTTCTTTTTTACTGAAGTTCCTCACTGGTAAAGTATGTATATTTGTTAATTCACAGTGTGCTAAAGAAAATTAGTATGGCTTGGTGGCCATGTATGTTGTTTTTTTGCTTAATTTTATTTTGTTTTCTTGGATAGTATTGGCTATTCCTCTGGAGTCTCACTCGAAAAGGACTCAAGGTTGCTCTTTTGTCTGAGTCTGGTAAGAGGCACACACAGGACAGACTGGAGGGATCCTGAAGAAGATGCTCTTTGCTTGTGGCGCTGCCTGTGGCTCATCAAAATTAATTCAGCAGCCCACAGAGACCTGCTAAGAGGTGCCCTGTGAAGTGCTGCTCATAAAGCCACCTCCTGTCTGTGCAGGTTTTGTGGGTGACACATTCAGTTCATTCAGGCACAGACCATTTTCTCTTGCCTCTGCTTGCAGTTTTATATCTCAAAAACCACTTGCTTCTCTTCCCTGGTAACAAGGCAGTTGTATGCAGGCTGTTTTTTCCATCTCTCCTCACAACATACTCCCTGCACTGAATCAATGATATGTAGACATTACTGAATCTATTTTCATGATATCTCCTGTTTGCAGGCAAAATCTAGTAGAAATAATTCATTTTTATTGCAACAGGGAAGATTTTTTTTTCATCTTCTGACTGTAATTTAATACCATTTACCTTCACCTTTACGGAAAATTAAATGAAGGAATCATTGTGGACCAATGGTTCCTTTGTGCATCAGAACTTTTTTAGTACACCTTTTGTTTCTAAAAGGAGTTGCAAATACTTAACCTAAATATTTTCTATTGAAATAAATGTAGTGAATGAGAACAGAAAATAATAATAACTAATGTACCCTTATACTTCAGTGGATTTTAGCTACTATAAATGAGGAGGATCTTTATTTGCATCTTCATCAGTTCCATATTTTGGACTCAGTTTTGAGCATATCTTTCAGCAGTGGAGTGGGCTCTCCTTGGTTTTGTTCAAAATTTCAGTTACTGAACCATGCTGAGCTGCTTAGAAATCATCTTGCTAAACCTCAGGACAGTGAGCTGTGAGGGAATTTTGGAGTGTTAAGAGGAGTGGAAATACATACATACAGTTAATATGGCACCACCTGGCAGAGATAACACGGTGCTTTCCCAGTGGGAGAGGCGTCCTCTTGGAGAAACCCTTCACTGCAGTAACCAAACACTGTGGGATAACACAGCAGCAACAGCTCCTGGCATCCCACAGATTCACTGAGTCTGCCTGAAGCTGGGCTTTACTTGAGGGAATTTTCCTTCACATTCCCTTCAGCAGCTGCAGCCAGACTGAAGGCTGCAGGCACGTGGGATTGTGCACACATGAACACGTGTGTGTGTTCATGGTCACAGTCCATCCTCCAGCTTTTCCTGGGATACCTTGAGCTGTGTGTGAGCTTGCTGGCCATGAGCAGCAGTGCATGATAGCTGCTGGCCTTTCCCTTAGGAGCTGCTTGGGGTAGAGGATTTTTGGGAAGCTGAGTGGAGGCAGGCTCTGCCCTGTTTCACACAAGCCCAGCACTGACACACAGCGTGGCTCCTGGTGGGTAATAATTCTGAGGGAGCTGGCAGCCTTGCAGGGATCCCAAGCCAGCCTCCCTTATGGTATTAAAACTTCTTCATCCATAAACAGGGAAGTCTGTAAACTGATTATGAACTGGTGTGAACTAGAAATTGAGTTCACTCGTGTCAATAGCTGCCAACATGTGTGAGCACAGAATTAGGCCCTTGGTATGTGGAGCAGCAGTAAGACTAAATTTTATGTACTTGTGTAAAACAGAAAAGAGAGTAAATATTTTTCTACAGCTACAGAAAAACATGTTGCCATGAAGTATCTGTAATTACCAATATACACTTTAATTTTTTATTATTTCTCAGGATGGTGATTATACAATTAATCTAACAACAACAACAAAAAAAAAGAAAAAAAAAAGAAGAAAATGTTGTGGGGATTTTTTTTTTTTTGAAGAACATAAGGCTTAGAAAATAAGAGGCAGGAAAATGTGTGGCTGGGGAACTGTATTGGGAGTTTCTAAGATCAAGTTACTGCAGGACTTGAATAGTGATCAGGAGCCTCTGGGAAATGCTGGCTCCAGCAGCAGTTCTGCTGCCCACAGCCACTCGCTGCACTTGGACAGTAGGACAGGCAGGCTTTTCTGTCACAAGCAGAGATTTTCTTTTCTCTCAAACTCTGGATAGCTCAATCAGTTTTCCTGGCTGTTCACATTGATTTCTTACTAATTTTAAATATTTCAGGAAGGAGGTTCATTCAGGGCTGCTCCAACACAGGCAAGTGCCACCTGCTCTATTGCACCGTGTAACAGAGGCATCTGCTCCCAGTTTTAATATTCTCCAGCATATTTTGGTAATCACTCAGATATTTAATTGTACCCTAAAGGCACTGAAACATTTGAGAACCTCCTTGCAGGGCTAACGTGGATGCTTGCATTAGCAGTCAGCTCCCAGGTGAACTGCATTTTGCTACGCAGCCAGTTCCCAAAGAAGATTACACCTATGGAGGATTAACAGCCACAGCAGGGAACAGGAGGGGTGGCAGGGAATGACATTACTGGAGAAGCAAGCAGCAGAGCGGTGCTCAGGAGGATTTCAGCAGGCATTTTGTGGAATCCTGCTCTATTGATCTGCCTTGTTTCTGGGATACTTTATAATGACAAAGCACGCACTTATAGAGATTTTACAGCTCCAGCTCTTGTTAGGTTCATCCTCTAATGAGGTCCCACCTTGTGAGAGCACGAGGTTAATCAGCAAACTGCACTTTCTAGGAATAGATATCTCAAAATTTGTAGAAGTTAATTTAGAAACAATGTCAGCAAATTATTGATCTTATCTCTGTCTTTGGCAACTTTTTAGCCCAAGTTGTTTATCTTTGTTATTAGGAGAAAGAGATTTCTCTATTAGCTTAAAGCTGGTTTTTGGAGCTTTCATAGAAGGTCAGCCACTGTGAAGTATAAAACCAAGCATGAAAACTTTACACAAAGTTTTCATAGGAGCTTATAAAAATAATCCACAGATATTTAGTCCAACTAAAATTGTCATGAGTTCATACTTGTGTTTTACAGTCTCACATGAGTAGTTCCCATATGAGACTGTAAAACACAAGTATATTCCAAAATGAAGAAGAATGTCTTTGAATCTTCCAGGCTACCTCTGCTTGCTTGAACTCCTGGTGACAGTAACTCGAAGTCATCATTTTCTTTGGAGGACAAATGTTTGGGCAGAGTATGGTGAAAGTTAGCCTGTTAGCCCTTTACCCAAACAGCCATTCTCTCGTTCCTTTCTCCTCAACACTCACCTTTGAGTTGAATCATGTCTCATTTTTATGTGAGGGTGGTTTTTTTCCTCATCTATATCCATTAAGTTTCATTCCTGTCTGCATATGATAGAGAGAGGTGAAAGAGCACTGCTGAGCCCCTGATAAGCTTGCTAAATGGAGTTTTTATTGCTCAAAATCCAATAAATCTGCTAAGGTGAAGGAGGCTAATGTGAGCAGTCCTGCAGGCTAGAGGCCAGCCCGGATGCCTCTCTTGTGGTGCCTGGAGTTTGCTCAAGGCTGGGCCAGGACAGACTCTCTTGCTGTGCCTTTACTTTGCATTTGGCAGTGACATTTTTCTCAGTGTCACTGGAGTAAACACTGACTGCCCTCCCCTCTCTGGAGGGGTTGTTTGTACCCAGGGCTGCTTTCTGCAGATCAGTCTTTTCCTCACCAGCTCCATCTCCAGCAGCACCCGCCTTTGTGTCCGAGTTAAGGTATGCAAAAAGAATTTTGGCTTTGGAATATTGTGTGTGAGATGATTTAAAGCAGATTGTCTTTCAGGAAATTAAAATATTCTGAAAATGAACTCTATTTAAAGGAGCTCTGGCAGATGTCTTGAAGTCATGATGAGATTACAAGCACAGATGAGGGTCCCCATAGGCTTCTGTGAAGATGTGTTGAGTGATGACCACAGCCTTCTTTGCAGAGTGGGATGGACCTTCAAGTAGCAAAGCACAGCCTGAAGTATTTAGCAAAACTTTTGTTTTCTTGCATCACTACTTTTTGGGCACATGCTTTGTACGTTTTCTTCAAATTACTTTAGAAAAAAATATAGAGTGGCAGTAGGGGAGGAAAATGAGACAGAACCATAGAATAAGCTCAACCCAGGGCCTGAATTTTAAAAGTAATTATATTTTTGAGCAATAACTTCCTGCACTGGGAGTATAACTTTTGATATGGCAGCAAATACTGCCCAACAGCCTCCCTCTTGAAAGAACAGATGCTTCAGAGATGCCTGAAGCTGGAGTCTCATGCAGTGAGAGGTTCCAAAGCAGCAGTTTCTTTAGCAGACTTGTGCCATGGCTTCTGGCCGTAGTCTGTCCTCGTTCTTCTCTGCTTCCTCTTGAACCAACTTTACCTGCCCTGGTTGCAGTTTTTTGCACCCCTAAAAGACGCCCCAGGAATGCATTGGTGTGTGGCACATTGTGCCTTGTTTTACTGGGAGGTTTCTCTAAAATAAGAGTCATTTAAGGATTTACATACAAAATATTGCTTGTTCATTATCAGCCTGCGGTGTCACAATCTGCTTGCAGAGCTCACCAACTTCCATCCCCAAATCCTGGCTTTGCACCAGCTCTGGGTTGGACCTGCAGAAAGAGAATTTGTGTGTTTCTGGCAAGTCCTGCTCAGCAGTCTGGAGGGTACAGATTCTTAGCCTGTACCACTACCAACCCCGCTGAAAAGTTACTTGGGGGAAAGTCTAATTAGAGCTGCATTTCCTCTGCCCCACGGGGAAGCGCGGAGCTGTTGCTGTACCTAACGAAGCGTGGTGATTTCGGACAGCCCCTGTGCCCTGGCAGGGGCCGTGAGGCTGCTGCCTGTACCTCTACCTGTGTTACATAAGCACGCCCAAATCCCCGCACCGCAGTGGGCTGGAGGCTCTTTGGAACTGAGGGAAGAGGCGGAACGGGGAAGGTAGAAAGGAAAAGAACCCCGTGGAGCACGGAGGAAAGAGCAGCCAGCATAAACTTTCTGCTGCAGCCTTACTCAGCTGAGAGCACTGCGGGGCTCGGCTGTCACAGAGCGGGGCTGATCTCGCCCATCGCCCCAGCCCCGGGCGGGCTGCAGGCGGCTGCGCTCGGTGCCGGTCCGGTGCCGGTCCGGAGCCGCTCCGGCGGGCGGGGCGCTGCCGGGCGGGGCGGAGCGGGCGGGCGGAGCTGCCGGGGCTCTGAGCAGCGCAGCCGGAGCCGGAGCCGCAGCCGGAGCCCCCCGGCCGCTCGGAGGCGCCGGGAGGGACCCGCGGGCGCCCCGAGCCCGCCCGGCGCCGCCGGCAACATGAACCAGACGGCGACCGTGTCCCACCAGGTGCACTGCCACTCCACCCGGGCCGTCAAGGTAGGGCGGGCGGCAGCGGGGCTCCCCGGCCGCCCCGCGAACCTCTGGCTGCCGCCGGACCGGACTGGGCGGGGGAAGTTCGGCAGAGCTCGGGGAGAGGCACGGGACAGCTCGGGACAGCTCCGGGCGCGGATCCTGCCGGGCAGCGGCACCTCCCGAGCGAGCCCTGCCCTGCTACGCTCCGTGCCCGAAGTTCGCCCGGAGCTGCCGGTGCCTCCCGGAGCGCTGCTCCGAGGTACGGGCACGGCAGAGGCTCTGCTGTGACAGTGACTGTGAGATGTGATTTCGGTGCTGCGGGGTCGGAGCGGTCCGGCACCGCACGAGGCGGTGTGTTCGCTGCTTTCCCGGTGGGAGCTGGGGCTGGGCACTGGGGGTGATCGTGCTGGGGGAACAGCCGAAGGAATAGCGGGCTCTGTCCTCGACTGCCTTCTTGCTCAACCTCTGACACCATCCCGCCTTTGCATTGATTGAAAACTACTTTAAAGCTGAGTTACTGCACTCTAGAATGATAAAATGAAATCCCTAACCGGATTGGTATTCAGTAGGAAGTACCTCTGCAGAAATAAGTGCTTTTTTTTTACGCGGTGAAATGTTTGATTGGTGACTCTTAGTCCTGAAGAAACAGTATCGAGAAATTTTACACTAGCTATTTTGTTTCATAAAATGATGGGAAAGCCTGAGGGTTCATCAGTCCCTTTCTGTCGGTGCCAGGCTATGGTAGGGTTTGTGTGGGTGAAGAAACCTGCTGGGGCTTCACTCCTTGTGCTGCAAAGTTGATGGGTCTGAGGTTTCTTTGTCTCCTCAGGAGGAGCAGCTGGACTTTGCATCATGTTAGGAAATTCTCAGTTGGGCTTTTTCCCTTTAGTGCTGGGAATAAAACTCATGACTTAGAGCTGAGGCAGGAGGGGATTAAAGGTATAAATCTTCGATTAGCACTGTAATTTTTATACAGGCTGCATTAAGCTGTGCAGTGTAGGATCAGTAATGCAGAATGTCTGTGGGCTCAGGGATGGGGGGGTACCTTTGGCTCTAGTGACCACCTGTGCAAGGTGTGACTGTGTCCATCACACCACAGAACAGCCCCTTAGCTTATGCCCAAATGGGCAAGGTCTGGGAAGTGATGAATTACAATTGCCCTGGCCTACTTCTAAGAGTCACCAAATATAATTTTAAATTGCTTAAAATCATTTCATCCTCTCTCAATCTCTCTCTGAAAGAGGACAGAGAGGAGTGTGGTATTTGCTCTGGGAAATATTCCCTTCTTATGTTTGGAACAGCCAATGCTA
Source organism: Turdus rufiventris (assembly GCA_013186435.1). Classification (NCBI taxonomy): domain Eukaryota; kingdom Metazoa; phylum Chordata; class Aves; order Passeriformes; family Turdidae; genus Turdus; species Turdus rufiventris. The sequence goes on along the minus strand of PYHW01010821.1, from coordinate 1,582,481 downwards.
ATTTTTCACTGCCAGAAACATTTATGAAATTCATTTGACTGGACTTCTAAACCAAAACAAAAACAACCACCAATATCAATATGCCATTAAAAAAAAAAAAAAAAAAAAAAAAAAAAAAAAAAAAAAAAA
>PYHW01010821.1:1571530-1582338 GCA_013186435.1 Turdus rufiventris | reverse complement strand
TTTTACAACCAACACAGTAATACTGATGCCATTAGAAAACTGTCTCATTTTTCTGCTCTTAATTCTGTGTGTCAGGTGTAAAATATGCTTTATAAATAGTTTTAAGTGCTTCAACGCTGAGCCAACAGATACTCCATGAGAAAGTATTTACGACTGTAGAGGAGCAGTAACTTCCCTATGGTAATGAGGACCTTGTATTGGAAATTACTTCAAAAATATTTCATTACTGACCAGACAAATATAAATTGCATTTTAAGCATGACTTCCCAAGAAACAGTGTTAGTTCCAGCAGTTATGAAGTTTCAAGAAGAAAGGTTACAGGAAAACTTCACACCTATTGGAATGAGATCCCTAAGACCCCTTCTTTTATTCCTGTGATGTTTCTCCCCAACACACAAAGCTGCAGCATCTTGGTTCCTGTGAGTTAATATCAAGCTAATATTACTTCTCTGTGGTTTTGGGTCAGCCTCTCTTTGCTTTGTAAAGCAGCATAAACTTCTGGATTCACAGAACAAGAAGTAGAATGATCCACTTGTCCCCAAAATTGAATCCTGCAAACTTCATCTGTGCCAGTTCCCTCTCTCAATCACCCTGGGGTTGCAGGAGTGCCTGGATGGAGGGACACCCCTGGCCCTTTCTTACATCCCCCTTTGTTGAGGGATGGGTACAACTTTGTGCATCTGTGAACTGAGTGTGCTGCATCCAGAGTAAGTTTGATTACAGAGAAACAAATTGACAGAAGAAAGTGAATATTGAGCAAGAAAAGAAGCTGAAAGATACCAAACCCTTGGATAAAATGCAAAATCTCCTAGAAAAGCCTTTTACCTCTAAGACTTTATAGTTTGTTTTGAGATGATTGCAAACCTTGCTGACTCTGGTATGAACAATGATCTTTCACTCTGAGATGTGCAACAAAAAACTTTTAGGGTCTAGCTGGGAATGCCAAATACCTGCCTCGTTTCTGTATTGTTACATGCTTGATTCCAGGATCCACCCGTGGCTATGAAATTGGTTTTATTCTTCACCTTTTGGTCTCATCTTGTCAACACAGCAAGAAATTAGCTCTTCCAGGAGAATCACTGAGTTTTATGCACTTTCATGTTGTGCTGATGGCCAAATAATTTTTCAACATACTTTTTCTTCTGACAGAGAAAAATTCTGTTAAAACATTATCTGCCTTGCTCTGGGGAAAGAAAGGAAAGAAAGAACCCCACAACACAGTAAATAGAAAATAACAATTATCTTGACTTGCTAGGAAAAAAACCCAAACATCAGTGTGATATTTACAGGGACTGTGGAATAGAAAAGTTTGTCTTGCTCTTAATACAGTTGTGACTGCAATTTGCTCTTTAAAAAAAAAATGGAGTTAAGCTAATATTTCTGTGGCTTTATACATTCTTTAATAATAAAATACTCTTTACCAGATCATGACTGTCTGCTGATATCAACCTCATATTGATCTGACTGTGAGCTGGATCATTGAAGGAGTTACTAATTGGCATTTCAGAAGCACATAATTACTCTGTAATATAATATGTATGTTACAACCTTTTACTCTTCTTTCTTTCCTGCCTTCCTTTCACTTTTATTTATTCATTAGCTCTTAGATTGTAAACTATAAAAAGAAAGTGCAGATATGTCCTTAGCAAAAAATCTGCAGCAAGTTTCATCAGTGTCCAGGGACTGTATCAGCAACTTTTATATTTCAGGTTTATTGAGGCAGTGGTTTAGCACCTGCTAATTAATGAGTAGTGGTGTACTAATAGTTTTCTTATTTACAATCAGATTGAGTAGCAAAGACTTTAAGGGGGTTTGTAGTGTTCCCTTTGGACTTGTGTATGTGTTTAGAGCGACTTATTTTTTTTAAACCAAACCTGTGCCTTAGCAAGAAACATCTGCCCACTTGTGCAAACTGCAAACAAATCTAGAGAGAGAGAGAGATTCATATGTAGCTGTCCCTGGTCCTAAAGGCTGCTCAGTCACTTTTTGGGTTTGGACTTCAGGTAGTTGAATATTTGAATGCCAGCAGGATGTGCTCACACCAGGCCTTGTGCAGACAGGAGAATCACTGCAATCTGCTAGCTGCTTGGGAAATAAATCCCTTAAAATGAGAGCAGCATTTCTGAAATCCATTACATCAAAAGCAAGTCACTAACAGATAATCTCAGTGAGTGTTCAATTATGAACTAGCCAGGATTCATAGTGAAGGGCACAAGTGATACAGGGCTGGGCCATTGGTAGGAACACAGTCTGTGGCAGCAAAATAATGCAAAAAACCCCAAACCAAATAAGTGGTACATTTAAATATAGTAAGTTTGCATGGTATTTTGTTAAAGTCAGTGTGGAATTTGAGCAGTGTTATGCCATGTGCCCGCATGTTTGTGTTGCTGTGTGAGGAGCTGCAGCTGCAGGGAAGTGCAGTGTGGTGCTGGCAGGAGAAACCTGGCCATGGGGACACAGTTCCTGTCACCTTCAGGATGGGGCCAGCTGAAAATGCATGCTTAGAACAAAGTAAATATTTATATTTTTCAAAGCACTGAGCAAATGTGCAACACTCCTGGGTTTATTGTGTTCTTGAGACTGTCTGGAGGGGTATAGTGACCTGTTCAGGGACTCCAAAAATTACAGATTATAGCACTGATCAAAGAGATTGGCTTGGAGGATGATAGAAATACCTTAAGTGTTGTTGCCTGAATGCATTTTTGTTGAGTAGAGTTGCTGGTTTGATTTATTTGTATTTTGTAGACCAAAACTACGTTTATGATGACACTTACATATGTGTGGGGAAGACAAGCTAGAGATATCTAGGTGGAAATTTGAAGAACAAATCACAACTTTTAAATCTTCCCATTTCCACGTATTACCTTTCTGTATTTTTTCAGTCTGCTTGCCAATATCTATATTAACAGAGAATAATGGACCTTTTCCTATTAAAAAAAGTCAGTCTTTCATCATAAGAAAAGGCAGAAAAAAGGGAAAAAAATTGAAATGCTTATATTTTCCCCTTCCAGTCTATGAATAAAGAATTGCTCCATGTCAAAGACATGGAGATTAGTAAAACATTAATTAGTTAGACATCAAGATTAGTTAACCAGTACGAGATAAAAACTAAAAGAGAGAAAGGGAAAGAGTTGCTATCAAATCCCCAGCTAATGCTGTAAGGAGCAGCACGGTGTGTCCATATGTCTGGTGCTCAGGCCCAGTGTGTCCCAGAAGCAATTGCCCAGCATTCCACCATGGGAATGGTTGGGGTCTCTCCTTGCAGGGGAACTCAGTCCCATTGCCTGCTGTGACCTTGCTGGTGGGGTATGTTTGCCTGGCACAAATTGTCAATATGCTTTCAAAACTTTCCACTCTTAATTCCCTGCTCTTTTCGTAAAACTTAAATGCAATTAACAAAAAGTGCAAGTAGTTTTATATGCATGCAAATATATACTGATTCTGTGGTATAGATTGGATATATATAATATATAGCCAATCTCCCCCATCCCCATGTATTCTAATAATGGGCAGTTCATGGCTTTGAGTGTAATGCTGACCATAGGAATTTAGAAGGCAGTCACTTTAATAAACACCAAGGTACATGAACATGGTGGTAAATCATGATTAATAATGGGTCAGTGCTTTCCTGGATTTTAATCATATCAAAGTTTTTCTACTGCCCATCATTACTTTAAGGAATAGGGCATTAACTTTGGTTCTCTTTGAAGCCACTTAAGGTATGGGTCTGTATTCCATGCTTAAACTTAGCACAGTAAGACCAGCATGCAGTCTGACACCTGAGTATTGCTTTGGAATTTGCTTAGGATCTTTCTTGTTGAAAGATTTTTATCTGAGGTTCTCAAATTGAATTATAAATGTTAAGTTATGCAGCATCCAGGTTTGTGGCTGTGCTGTGTTGATCATTTGACAGGTTTTTGGATCAGTGACTTTGACTTCTCACGTGCTGACAACACCCAGTGTTACTGGCAGCATGTGCCAGAAGCAAAGCAAAATTAACTTCTGTGATTCTTAAAAATGAGGCACCTGATGTGGCAGAATGCCTTGGGGGCTTTTTGTTTCAAAGAGAGAGAATGAGACAGGTAGGTTTGTTACACTGTGAATGGAACCAGGAGTGATTCACAGCAATATACGCCAACCCAAGGGACCCGAGGGAAGGAACACCTAGAATCAGAGTCATCAGCTTAATTAAAGACTCTCCACAGTCCTGAGCTGTGAAGCTAATGCGACTGCTGCAGATGAGGGCGTGATTTATTTCATTTCAAATTTAACCGGTGAAATAGTTTGGGTGAATTATGCTTTGAAATGCTAATTTCTCAGTGCTGATGGCAAAGGGTGCTCCAGAGCCCAAGCTGAGCGGTGGTGCTGTGGGTCCCGTCCCCACATCAGGAGTGCCAGGGAGGGAGGATGCTGGGGCCACCAGGGAAGCAGGATAATGTCCAAAGATGTTTAAAGCTTAGTGATATTGATGCTGGCCTTGAGCTGCTGACCTCCTCCCTGAGGATACAGCAGAAAAAGAACCCAAAGTTAGAGTTTAAAAAAGGAAAGGAATGGAACTGGAGACAAGGAGATGCTGTTCAGTTTGAGCTTATGTGTGACCTTACCAAGGGAAAAGGATGGGGAAGGGGAGCCCTGGGGAAGTTTTGCAGAAAGTTGAGAAGGAAGCAGAGATGGTATCTGAAGGACACCTTGAGGCAGTGGCGGCAGCTTGGCAGAAGGAGGCAGAGACGAGGGAGTTTCAGCGAGATGGAATTTGAGTGTGACTGGCTGCTAACAGCAGCTGGCAAGTCAAGAAGGATCAGAATGGGGTATTATATTCTAGCTTCAGCTAAGAAGAGGTTACTTGGGATATTGGCTGTTGGATTAGATTACATTGCCAGATCTGACCTGCCACACAGAAGTTGTTGCAGAAAGTCACAGCCCTAAAGGGAAACCAAGAGGCAGAGATAATGTACTTTTTTTGAGATGAGGCTTGCAAAGTTATCTCACTGTGGAACCTCTAGAGGCAAGGGAGCACAGTGTCTGCAGGATTCATACTGGGGGAAAAAACCCATAGATATATGTATATATTTGGAAAAGTTAGGCAATATGGGGAAAAAGAAAAATATATACATAGGGTTTCTTATAATTAAGTCCACTGTTTTGTGTAGCAACATAGAAAAGTAACCAAAAAAAGCCAAAACCATGAGTTTGCCGGGAAAGTTATGATAATAATTATGCAAATGTTTCCCCTTTAAGAAAAGGTTTGGGAAGCATACAGGGATAGTATTTTGGTAATCTTTGTCCAAATTTAGCTACCTGTGCAAAAATGGTTTAGCACTGTGGAAGGCCATAACAGTATACGTGTTAAATTCTTCTTTAAAATTTTGGAGTTGTTTTAAGCTTATTTTGTAATGTTTTAATTGATGTAGCTCATAAAAATGAATATTTCAATACCAATAATAAGCCTATTGCTTCTTGCACAACCTGAGGTACTTCTGCAAGTAACAGATGTCAGGTATAGTCATTCAGTGACATTTCTACATGAGGATTTCTAAGAATTTTCATGTTAGCACAATGGTGGTGAAATCAAAATTAAAGCTATTTGTGTAAAAGAGTGTGCAGTTGTGCAGCAAGTTGCTAAGCACAGAAAAATTGATACTATTATATGAAAAGGTAACCCTTAGGTTTTATGTTCCTGCAACTTGAGAAAGTTGCAGTACACTAGTGCTTAATATCAAACTTGCCTTTAAGTTTATATGATTAAAAAGACAAACTTTGCCTTCAAAGGTGGCTGTTCTGTAAGGTGGTAATCATGTTCCTCCTGCTGCTGGAAGAGCACCATGGCTGGTCCCACCCTAACTGTCCTTTTCACCAGTGGTGCTTTGCCCAGGGGAAGTCCCTGGCTGGCAGAGTGTCCTGTGGCTGTTCTTTGGACAGGAACCTCTCTAGGTGCAGTAGGGAGAGTTTCACACCGTGTGGATATGTGAGATGCAAACATTTTCAGTCCTGACAAAACTGAGACCTGCTGAAGGTTTTTCACAGGAGGGAGGGAGGGAGAAAGCTGGGGCAGGTGCCTGTGACTGGTGGTCACACTGGTGGCTGTAAATGCTCTGTCCATGCTCCTGCAGAAGGTGCAGGAGATTCTCCAGGGCAGGGGATGGTGCTGGAGCTTTTCCCCAGATCTGCAGCACTGTGCAAGTCAATACCCAAGTCCATTAGCTTAAGGGGAGCTGATCTCTTGATGCCAGTGGTGAGTGCTGAGTCCCTCTGGGGACCCCATTGCCTCAGCTCCTGCCGCCTGGGTGAATGATCTGTCAGAGATCTGGAGTCGTGTCTCTGTCCCTGAATTTGCTCTTCACTGCAACAGTCAAGGCATGAAGAATACTTGTTTAAATACTTGTTTATTACCCTTATTTATGTTTTTAAAAATGTGTTTCAGCAGTGTCAAGGCAAGTGTCTATTCCTTGGCTTAGTTTTTCCCTGGGTATTATAGATGAATAGCAGGCTTACATTTTGAAATAAACTTTTTTTCTTTTGTAAAATCAATTGCTTAGGCAGGAGAGTTCCTGACTTCCCAATTAAGCAATTTATCTAAAAGAAATCTCTTTTTTTCCCTTCCCTTCAGAGCATTAAACCCTTACTCAGCTTGAAAGCTGCATCAGTCTGCCAGTGTGGGATTAATGCCACGAACGTTGCTGCTCATATTTGCTGCAGAGATGACCTGCAGACATGACCATCATGTTAAAAAATAGCTTTTATAATTCCTTGTGCCTGATAACAGAGCCAAAACCTGCCTCTGTTTTCCTGTATTGCTTCTTACTGGTTAGAGGAGGAGAGAAGGCACAAAATGTGGTAGATGACCCATCCATCCCTGCTGCCTCCTGGGGCTTGGGCAGTTTCTGGAATCGTTTCTGGCTGCAGTGGCTCTGGCTTTGCCATGTCCCTGTCTCTGTGGGCACCGTGGGAGGATCAGCACACAGGATCCCTCCATGGGCTGTGTGAGAGCACTCACAGCCTGGCATCCTAAAACCTGCACTAAGCCTGCTCCCACTGCACACCAGGCAGTCCTAGGGGTTGCTTTGGCTTTTTGGATAAATCTAAAAAAGGGGGGAGACTTTTTCTTTTCCTCTTAACCTGTTTGCTCGTTGTCAGTATAAATAAGTTTGAACGTGCTCTGAAATTATCAGCATAGCTCCTGAACACTGGAAGGAATCAACACTTCAAAGCTTTTGAGTGTTTCCATCACTCACATTTTACCCATACAAGCAAATCCAGTGTGTGTGTGGGGCACTGAGCAGCACAATAATGTGTTTTATTCAATCTCTGTCCTAACCTTGCTCCTCTGAGAGGCTGGAAGGAAATTACTGTGCTTCTGCACTTTCTTGTGGGATGTATTCATTTCTGCTGCTTGCAAGGATCCTTTCCCTAATTCTCCTGCTAAGCCAAACCCAAAGAACCATTCTAGCAGTGCTGGAATGATTGACTAAAGGTTTTCTGCTTTCTTCTGGGTGTGAATCCTTGTGGGTTGTTTGCCTGGAGAATCATGAGCAAGTGAACCAGGGTGGCACAAAAAAGAGATGGTGCCAGTTACTGGGCAGCCTGGAGGGAGCTGGATCTGCTTAGTCCCTGTGTCACTCTGTTCAGCCACGCCTGGGGCAGCAGCAATTCTGGGGGGAAAGAGTCAAAAAGAATATGGCAGGAAAAGACTGAAGAAAAAAGAGAGGGAGAAAAGTTAATCCCTCAGAGGCACTCCTGTGGCCTCAGAGACACGTTGATGGCACATCATACATACCTTGCTCATGTGAGCATCTCTATGGTTTGGGATGGTTTTTGCTTTCTGAGGTGACAGGACTGTGCTCATACTAGAAACCTTTTGAACTAATTTTTCACACAATATTATCTGGCTGCTGGGAGTCAATACAACCATGGATTTGTCTGTTTAAAAACCCAGTATATGCTACCCATGACTCTTTCCTAGTGATGATTTTTAAGCTGCGAATTCCCTACAATTTGCCTACAGTAAAACCTTAGCTGACATCCATGAATACATATTTTTTGTATAGACAGTCTGGAGTTTGAAAAAATCTCAGTTTTATAATTCAACAGCTGTAATGTGTTTTCTGGGAACATTAATGTTTCTGAAACTTGATTATGCAAATATTTGCAGAGAGCAAACAAATGCTTAGTGTACAAATCTGTAAAATAATTAAGCAAAGATTGGTGGTTTTCTATTTTCACACTTTTGGTGCCTCTCTAAACATTTCCTAAACTCTCTGAATGCCTTTTTCCCCTCAGTGATTTAGAAGTCCTTGCTGACATTAACTGCATCCCAAGAGAGGTCACCTTTCCTGGTGAAACCCATCAAAAAGCTGATGCCATGGGAAGAAAATTTTTGAGATATCTTTACAGATATTTTCTAGATTTGAAGAACTTTACCAGCATCAGCAGAATTATAACACTAAGCACTGTTCAAATTTGAGGATTCTTCAAGAATTTTAGATGACCCTTGTCCCCTTGGTTATTGGTGGGGAGCTGTGCTTTTCCACATCCAGTACTTCAATACCAAATCATTGAGATGGTGGTTATGCTTGAAAGAGATTTATTTCATGAGTCATAACTAAAATTACCTTGTGTGAGACTTTTTGATTTTTAAGTTGTTTCTTGTCACATTGACTTGAAATTTTCCAGGGTCACTGTAGAAATCCTGAGACAGGCAAGTTATATTTGGATTGAGCTCCAGACACATGGAAGCGAGAGGCTCATTCCCTACCAGGCTTTGTGTTCCCAGCACAGCTCTGTCATTTTTGTACCAGATTGAGCAGCATAAAATAAATGCATTTATAGTCCCAGGCAGTGCTCAGAATGAATGTTGTGCATAAAATTGCTTGCTGAAGTACCTTGCCTGATGCTGCAAGAGAGATGGGCCAATAGCGAATTTGGGTCACTAGACTTAAGAAGATTTCTGTAATTAAACTGGTTTGCATTTTTACATGAAATAGTTGAAAAAGCTTTAAAGTTTCAATCTGTCTATCCCTTTCCTCCTGTTATAGCTTGAGATCTAAACCATTTAGAACCAAATGTTGATAAAGAATCATCATTGTAGGATTTTGAAGATCTTATTTCTCACGTTGAGAAAGATATATAAACATGCATCTTCTGTGTGTGTCACCCTCTGAGTATTCTAGCCTTACAAAATAAAGCTGGCATGCGTTAGATGCCATGGAACTACGAAAGAATGAGTTTGAATGAAAAAGAAATAATAACTGATACTCAAGATTTTGTTTTATTTTTCAACTGTAATCAAAAAATAGTGGGTACTCTCGTTTAATGAGTGCTGCACACACTGCAAAAAAAGTGCACTGCAAGATTTTGGAAAAGTGCCCACAACTGATACAGTGGGTTTTGGGAAGAATTTAATTTTTTATGGTTTGGTATTTTTTAAAACACTTAACAATTCTCAAGCTGCCTTCTTGCTTAGGTCAATTGTTTTTTGAGGAGAGATGCAATGTGCTCATTAGTTTTCAGTATTTCTTCTATGTTTTTACTGCAGAGAAAGCAGACAGTAAAGTATCTGAAAGCCCAAAGATCAGTCTTTAATGATTTCTGCATTTAGAGCATAGGAAACTACTATCATTACAGTTTACCACAAATTTTCATTTCTATTTAATAACAGCTTTGATTGAAAGACTTGTGTGATTGATCATGCACCCTTACACAATCAGCATTTATAGTGTAACTTCTTAAATTAAAATGTTGAGTATCTACAGGTATAGGCTATATAGAGTAGTATGTGATAATGTAAGAGCTCTCCAGATTAGCACTGTGAATGTTTGACAAAGTTTCATAATGTCAAAGTTTAAATTATTGAATAGCTACAATTTTGCTGGAGAAAATGCAATGTAGATCAAGAGACATAAAAGGATGCATGCTCCAGATGAAGTAGCTGAGTAAATATATCATCTAAGTGGTTGATAAAGTAGCTAAATTACTTTAAACAAACAATAAAACATCTTAGAGGAAATAGATAAATTGCTTATTAAAACCTTAAAAAGATAAATGCAAATTGTAAATATGTAAAGGCTGAAGGGCAGTTTTTTGATACAAACTGTAGGTTCTCATGGCTGTCTGCCTAATACAGATGATATCCTTGAACAGTAATGCCTATTCCCTCTGACACTCAGTAAAGCATAGCAGATGAGAGTTGATATAAGATGGACCAAATCTATTTCTACCATTAAATACTCATACAGGTATTTCAGGGCATTGTAATATGAAAATGTTTAAGGGAAAATGCTGAGACTGTATGCATCATTAATCAATTATAAGCCATCTTAATGGATAAAAAATTACTCTCAAGATATTTGTTTTATTAGTGAACTCAGTTCTGCAGAGCATCAATTCGCTGCATACCACACAAACAGCTTTTTTTGGGTTTCTTTTCATTATCTTTGATAAATTTAGTTTCCAAGAAAATATCCAGGCTGGAATTGATTGTGCTCTACCCCTAAGGCTGAAGATGTCAAATATATGATTATACGCCAAAAGTATTTGTGGCAGCATCCAAGTTCTTGTCTGCCAGCCAGTGGCCAGATGCCATCAGCAGCTGAGGTGGCTGGGAGTTTTCAAACTGGAGCCAAGGTGTTGTAAAAGTGTCCAGGGACACCTTAGAGCAGCCTTGCAACACTTTCTCATCTTAGGAGAAAGATGGAAATAGGCTTTTTAGCTGGGCCTGTTGAGCTAAGGAAAGGGGTAATTAAAATTTAAACTAGATATAAGGATATATTTTACCATGACAGCAACATGGTGATGACCATGACTGGAACAGG
>PYHW01010821.1:1524310-1571424 GCA_013186435.1 Turdus rufiventris | reverse complement strand
CTGGAAGAAATTGAGTTTTGTGAATACATTGCCATGTGGTAACTTTTTGTATTGTATTTTTCATCCTACTGCCTGTGGTCAACTCTCATGCTGATGAAAAGGTAGTGGTAATGAGTTGAGCTGATGAATCTTTCAGAGGAAGATGAGAGAAAAAGAGAGAAAATATTGCAACTGTTTTCAGTAAGGGGACTAAATTGAAAGTACTTAATTTCTGATTCTCAGTGTTTTTTCAAAATGACACTTTAAAAAAAAAGATGATAGAGATTTTGCAAGATAATAGAAGATAGGAAGAGGTAATACTAAAATGACACTGATAACCCTTCTGAATTGAGTATTATTTTATGTGACTACTTTATTAGTTATGATTTATGGAGAATATGCCTCGCTATAAAAGCTAGATAATAAATGGCTTTTATCTCTTCAATAACAGACCTAGTCCCACAGTCATTATTTAATCAAAATTTCTTCTTTTCAGACAATTTCTTCATGTATTTTTCTGAGTCAGCTCTGTGATACTTAGAGTTTGCATAGGTGACAATTTACATTTTTAAAAAATACATCAAGAAATGGTCGTGTTCTTGCCTCATGCCAACATGATGAACAATTAAGCACTATTAATTCCCTTCTGTGATGGACATTGAGACAAAGAAAAATATCTTGCACAGGCTGCTGAAGGCTTGGTGTTAGAAGTGATGAGACCTTGAGAGTTCCTATTTCTGTTCAATACCCAGCTGAAATACAATATTCAAGAGGAAAAGTACCAGTCTAGTTCCTTTTTAAGACAACGTGGCAGAAGTTCTGTTGATTTTTAAGAGGACAGAGTCATTGGGTAGGTGACTCTTGATTTCTCTATAGATCATCTGTAGGCTCTTGGACAAAGTGCAGAATAGGGGTGCAGTTTTATTTGGGATTTTTTTTTTTCTTTCAGCCAGGAGGTAATTGTATTCAGTTTTCCTAAAGAGATAGAAGGATCTAAAATTTAGAGAAAACACATTCTGTTGATAAAGAATATTGCTATGAAAAAAATTTAATTATCTTTGCATTGTCAAAGTAATGAACTGATGTAGTTTTGATCTTCATTGCTGTGTGAAGAACAGAGGAGGGACACATGAGAGCTAATGAAAATCTTCCCTGTCCAAACACATTTGATTGATTTGCTTGTCATTCAGTGAGAAATGCCACAGAGCTGTCTGGCTCTGCTGAAGGAGTTTGAGTTATGTTTCTTAATAATGTAGCTTTATATTTAGTGGTGAGTTACAAAAATTTTTGCCCTTCTTTCTTGAAGGTAAGACATGATCCAAGTTCACTCATGAGATGAAAGCTGGTGGTGTTGAGTGCAATCAACATGAATCAACTGATCTTATGAGGAAACTTGATTGTACAATTTTTGAGGCAGACTCTAGGGCTTCTTGGATACATCATTTCTTTGTAGAACACTGAACATTCTGGAGGAATATACAGCATGTATAATGCATGCTGTAGCAGCATGCTGATGAAATGTGGATGGAATCAAATAGCAAAACCAGAGTAATTGTGGAAATCTGCTGCAGGTCCTGGGTGTAATTGATAAATAACTACCAATAACGACAGCAATAGCAGTTTTGCTATGCACACACTCAGAAGCAGTTTGTGTTTTCAAGGGAAGTTAAAGAATCTCTGGGTTTTTCTTGGTTTTCAGTAGCAGGGCTGCAGTGCAGGTGTTCTTTCCATGAAGCAGCAGCCTCACAGGGCCATGCTGGGAATGGGAACACCCTGCACAGAGATATCTTTGTACCCTGGTGGTCTCAAGTGATCAGACTTGAGTGGGAACATACAGAGAGTTCCACTGTCCCACCTGATGACTCTCTCAGCTGCTGGAATGGGATCACACCTCACCATGGGCTTGTACCCTCTGTTACTTGATGTAAAAGCTGTCTTGAAATCTTATGATTGTGCTGGTAATGACTACAAGGAGAGCAAGCTTAGCTGGCCATTCTGCCGTGGCTGGAAGATGCCTTGAGTGTTCAAGCACATTAAATACACACAAAGTGCCAGGTGACTTAATGTGATGATAGGAACTCCCCTGATCTTCTCCTTATTCCTATTGCAGCAGGTGGCTCTTGGACAGGTAAGATTAGTAACCTGCCCATGACTATGTAAATTTAATGCCAGCTTCTAAATTTCATTTAATTTTTGCGAGATTCACTTCAGGTTTTTGGTCCAATAATATTTTAGAAATTACTTACCTAACAGACATACAATAGTGCAACAGTCATTTGGATGAAAGTTTTGTTGGTTAAAAGATCAGGCACTCTTTCTATAATTAAGTGTGGCTGTGAAGATGGAGGACCAGCACAAGGCAAGGGAAGAGAGATCTTGGTTCTGCAGATGTGCTGGTGGGGCAGCAGGGTCTGCCAGAGGGAGGTGTCTGAGGAGAAGGGGGAGTTGCCATGAGCCAGCAGAGCCTTCAGCCCCTTAAAGAGCTTAGGATGACATTTATCTGCCCTCTGGCTGGGGTCTCCTTGGAGATCTCCTAGGGCTGGAAGGGACCTGAGGCCATGTAAGAGCGCAGTGTCAGGGTCACTTTTCACTTGCACCTGCAGCTAAAATGACAAAAGCAGTGTTTGTGCAAGCAGGTAGTGACAAAGCTGGATCCTTCCATGCACTCCTGGCTTCTGAGGATGTTCCTGACACAGCTGGAAAGGACACCTTGAAGTCACCACAGGACAGAGCTGAAGCTGTAGGTACAAGCTCTGGGAAGGACTGGACACCTTTGAGCAAACTGGGGTCCCTGACCATTGCAGGGGAATTGGAGAGAGATACTTACAGGAGTCCTTCCAACCCAGACCATTCTGGGATTCCACGACTCAAATGTCATGTTGCTAAACTGGAAATTTGTAGAACCTTTTTAAAAACAAATGCTCATGTTAAATCCCCCCATATCTGTGAGAATTACAAGTTGCTAGTTTCAATGAGTAGTTTTGTTTCAAAGGAATTCCTTAGGGAATAAAATGAATGAGATTTTCTCATTTTTGTATCAATGCTTCCTTTAAATATTTATGAATAGAAGCTTCTCTGTTTTACTTTGAAGACAGCCTATTTTTCAGATATGTATTAGTGTCTAAATCCATCACTATAACATCCTGAATCCATTAATTAGGTTTGCCAGTTAATGAGTAAACTAAAGTTGTTTCATCAGATGTTTCTTTTAAGACAGAAAAGATGTTTCCTTGATGTTTTGAGTTATTTACATTTTCTGCAATGCAAATTCTAGACATAGCCTTTCAGAAGGCTAAATGAGCTTGAAAAATAGAGGTCATAGCAAAGTAATATAGAACTGAGTCTTGCTTGTGTTGGATTTATGTTGTTTTCAAGTAAAAAATATTCAGAAATGAAAACTCCTCATTCAGCTCAATAGTTCATATGGTAGCAATTGCTGTGAGACTTCCCTCTTATGTGGCAACAGACCCTTTCCCCCCTTCCCCCCTTTCTCCTTTCCCTTTTTCTTTCCCCCTTTCCCCCTTTCTTTTTTCTTTCTCCTTTTCCACATTTTTCTACCCAGATATTACAATATAAGATTCCCATAAGCTAACAATCTAAACCCACTTAACTGATATGCTTCTCTGCCTTTTCTAGCAGGAGCTGTAGCATTTTAGGGCAAGACCATCTTCTCTGTGGATGGAAACCTTTTCAGAAGCAGGTTTCCTGTGCTCTAAAACAGCATAGCTAATGCTTGAAACAGTCAGAGAGTCAGCGTGTGGTTAGGCTGCCTTCTCCTGACAGGGCATGTGCCAAAAAAACCATTAAAAAATAAAAAAATATGCAAGTTTTTACACTGTATGTGAGCAAGTACTATTCCTCTGAGTTCTACCATGTGTGTTGTTCCAAGGAACATTTCAATGAAAAAAATTCTGTTTTGGCTCACCTGAGGGCCCTCAAGGTCCAAAAAATAAACAGCATTTCTCAACTTGTCTAAATTCAAAGATATTTATATGGAGTATGTAGAAGTTTTAGATAGAGTGCAATGAAAATATTTTTAGAGCACTTGTATTTTTTGAACTTAATCTTGCTTTTAGAAGTGGAGGTTTAATGTTTGGTTTTTTTTTTTTCCCTAAAGTAGAAATGGAACTTTGCCCAACCATATTCTGCAAGCTTTTTGAATTGAACTGATGTCACATTTCCCTTGCTAAAAATGAGATAAAGATTCAGATTGTGGAGTGAAGTTGATGATCACTAATGGTTGATTATGGTAACCAAGTGAAGACTTTAAAAATCTTACTATTTCAGAACAGTTCCAGATCACATTTAAGACTGATTTAACAAATTCTTGGTAAAAAATAAAACAACTAACGAATGTAGAAAATTTTGGAAAAGAATATACAGCCTTGTAAATGGAAATTAAATGCAAGAGAATTTGACTTGAATCTAAAAGACTTTATATGATTCAGCTGAAAGGTTTGATGCTGTCTCCTAGTCTGTAAGGAGATACAAGCTTACAAGCTCAGGATAGACTGAGCATTTATTTCATCAGTGATCCAACATGTGCTTCTCACTGCTAAATTGCAAAAATATGAAGTTTACAGACCGCTCATACCTTAAATTCTTATTAGAATGGGTAAGAATCTATGCTATCTTTTATCACATATGATTTTCTCTTCATACTTATGTTTACGTTATATTTTATCCTTCTTCCAGGTCAACAGATAAGCAAAATTTTTTGCATTATTCAGCATTTTATCCTGTTAAAATTAGTCTTTTTGTTCTAAAAGAAATATCAAAGCTGGTTCTGTATGTGAAACTTCACAGCCGGTACCCCCCACCCCCTTAAATCAGTGGGGGCTGTTAAGGCATTTTAAGAGTAAACAAATAAATATTAATTCTCTTTCCATCCCCTTGTTTGTTACAGTTTGTAGAATTAAACAGGTGAGCAGAGGGGTTGCAGGCAAAATCCCCTTTGGAGTTTGGAAAATATCAAGTACCTTTTAAAAAAAACCTGAATCTAATTAAAGTTTATTTGACTGAAAATGGTGATGAGACACCTAGTGTACAGTGTGTGAGGGTGCTGGTTTTGACATTAAAGATACAAAACAAATTTAAAGTACCATAACAATTGTACTGCTTTTTAAAATGTAAATAGAAAAACATTTTCCTTCCTCTTCCTGGGACTATCAGAGTGACTTCTAAAGCTCATGTTACTGCCTTAGAGTCTTTGCAAACACAGGCACTCATGGGATCCCTTCTGAGGAGATCTCTTGGATATGAAAATTATGTTTCTTAAGAATCAAACCCATGGCAGCCCTGAAGGTATTTTTGGTTAGTTTTCATCAGAAACAGGAGACTTAAAAAGCAAGAAACAATGCTTAAAATTCATCTTCTGCAAGTGACATAATTTCCAGCTTCTAATGAGGAATTAGCCTGAGGATTGGGTGAAATAGTTTGTTTAATGTTTTCCCCTCAGCTGGCTCCTCAAGGTTTATGTCAGGAGGAGTTGCTGGTGCTCCAGCTGTATCAGCTCCAACCAACTCATCACATCCCACTGCAACCCACCCAGTGCAGCCATGTGCTGCCTCTGTTGGGTGCCAGTTGAAGAGTCTTGGTCTAATTCTTGGTGTGCAGCAAATTAATTAGTTAATTGAGAGATAAATAAAGTCTAAGAAAATTAAAAAAAATGAGCAACCTGTGCATGGATCTGGGTTTTGCTCCTCTGTGATGCAATTTGCATTTCCTGTTCTGAAAAAGGGGGACCCTCCTCCACTGCCAAGTAATATATCAGGTGCAGTGAAATGCAGATGGTTGAAATATTCTACAGTATTTCAGAAATAGAAAAAATTTTCAAAGGCAACAGAATTTGTGTGGAAGCAGCTATGGCTATAGTTGACATGTTTTGAGCAGTCCTGTGTCATTACTGAGTAGCTGTCCAGGAAAGCAAAACTGAAGCCAAATTCCTTAAGTTGATTAAAAATAACATATGCATAATCCTTAATAAGCTACTAATTAAAGAGGTGCCTGTGTTTAAAGCATCAACAGATACTGAAAAACTGTGCTCTGGAATATCTACTTATGCCTGAGGTGGCATAAATGGGCTGAGCCAGAGGCAGACAGAAATGGCAGGCAAAAACCCTCCCCAGTGTTGGCATATATGCAAATAATGCATTAGCTTTCCGTGAGGAATTTGTGGGGAAATTAGCATCCAGGTCACCAAATTCCGTGTTTTTGTCCCAGGCTGATCTGCTGGGGAAAAGAGGTGGCTGTCACCAGTGCCACCCTCATGCTGCTCTGTGGGTGGTTGTCATAAGTGATTACCACTTTTATGTCTTTAATTACTGAGGTGCTGTAATTCAGTCTGATACAAAACGATCTTAAGGCTCTGTGGATTCTCATTTGTGCTTTTTTAAAAACAGGGTTTCATAACAGAGCCTGAAATTCAGTTCACTCTGAACTTTCTGGAAGCTGACTGTCAGTGAGTTTGGGACCAGTTTTGATCAAAGCAGTTTATGGCTTTCTGGTAAACCACATGAAAATTTGAAGATTTGGAGGCATTCCCTCATACTCATTATTTCATGTCTGAAAGGAACCTCAGGGTATTAAAATTTCAGGTTACTGTTTTTTTGGGTTTTTAAAAATTTTTTTTCGTCCAACCCAGTAAGTGCTTTTGTCCACAAGGCTCTCCAAAATAGACACTATCTATATTCTAAACAGAAAAAAAAAGGCATATGGAGAGGAAAGTGATTTATGAAGTTGTTAGTAAGCACTAATTTATTTGCAGATTTGTAATACATCTAAACAAAAAGATTTTCCTAAATGCATTTGAATGGCATTACCGTGTAGGCCATGTAATGCAAAACAACAATCTGATTATCTTTCTTTTGTCTTGTGGCATTCAGGGTTTGATCCAATACAAAAATGGGAGTCAGATAAAGAGCAGTACTGAGCAAAGTGAGTAATGTAATCCATCCTCTTGGTTAAAAATACTTATCTGCAGTCAAAGCTGCAACTGCCTGTAAATGGTTTAGAGAAATGCCCTAGGTGAAAGCCTTAAAGCATGTCCTTAATTTAAAAATACGGATTTGCTTTGAAATGCAAAGAGCATATCAGCATAAAAGTAATTTTAGAACAATATAATTAAAAGTACCCATGTTGTCTTTTTTTGGCTGTGGTAACAATGTTGTAGTCAGATCCTTATTGCTCTTGCCAGGCAAAGTGGAGAAACAGTGATGGATGGAATTACTGGAAATTGTCAAGATGGATGTACAAATTACTAAAGCTATTTTTAGTGCTTTCCTTTGGGGGTATTGCTTCAGGAGGGAAATCTGGGCTTCCACAGGTACTTGAGTGAGAAATCAAAGTTATGCTTGGAATTAGGGACTACCTGCAGCTACTGAGGGGGTTTATTAGGAAAAAAGAGTTTCTCAGGACTTTTGCCATCCTTTGAGAGCTTGTAGGGAGACACATTCTGTTGCCACTCAGAGACTTGAGGACCATTCCCTGCAATGTGGGTTACATCCCTGCTGAGCCCTATGTTCTCCTCAAATGACTCTGTCTCCCTGGGCACTCAGTTTGCCCCAGTAAAGCCATTTCCTCACCTGCTGAGTGCTCCCTAAGCTGAAGCCCTAGTAAAACAGACAATAAAGCATGTGGGCAACCCTTAAATAATTGTGTGCCACCAGAGACTTGCTTCAGGATAACTAACTTGGATTACCAACACATGAGATTTTTACTCTCTTCATTTGTAAGTACCTTATAGAAATTAGCACAATGTCTTCTAAAACCTAAATGTATGAAAACTAGCTGCACTGCTCCTGTCAGCAGCAGCAAAAGCAGGAGAACATGGAAAAATGTGGTCTCTGAGCATTTTGAGGTGAGACAAGGTGGGAGAAGAGGTGCCAAACCTCAGGTGTAGTAAACTATTTCTACAGTGGTCAGCTGACAGGCTGGCACTACAATGTATTATAAATCATCCTGCCTGTAAGTTAGGTACTGGTTTCAGCTGCTTCTGGTGAAAGCAAAAAGTGCAAACTACCTTACCATGTGCAATTAAGCTTTCATCCTGCAATGGATGAACAATACAGTACAATTTAATTTCCTATTTTTAATGTTACTTTGCTCTGAAATTATGCCAGAATCTACTGGAAAAGGAAACATAAATCTCTATGCTCTAACATATAGTCAAATAGGATTTCTGAATATGTAAATTGTAAACCCAGGTGGAACTGGAAGCTCATTAGCTTAGTAAAAGGTTGTTTTCAAGAAATGTTTAATAGACTCCAGCCACTAATCTTATCACCAGGTTACACTTGGTACATCTATCAGTGAAATTTAGGAAAGGCTGACAGAATGTGTCTTGGGTTCACAAGAGCATCACTGCACTGAGAAAAGAGAAGGTACAGTTTATAAACAACTGCTGCTTGCAAGGCAGAGGGGGAGAAAACTTCAGTATGGTCAATTAAATCAGATGAAACCTTTTGAGGAGAGCTGTCAGGTCTTCCCAGCAGGCTGGCCAGTCGCCCTGTGAATGGTCTTTTCCATACAGCCATTTCTGTTTCTTGCTTGGACAAATCAGCACTGTTGGTGCTGGGTGGATGATTTGCTGCCTTTTTGATCTGTGCCAACTATTTTTGTATCCTGAGAAGGGATGAGTAAAAACACCCAACTTAAATTTTCTAGGTCTTCATTATTTTATCTGTCTCTACTTTTTCAAAACTATATATTCACATTATTGTGCAGTGTCATAAATGTTATGCTTGGAGGGTCATCCAATCCCCTCTCCTGTAAGCAGGAGGCTTTAAAATGTGTTTAATTACTTTTGTCTGGTGAGTTGGGTCAGGCTGCAGCACAGGGGGGTGTAAATGCTCAGTTTGGGGCGCACCCACAGCAATGCAAAGATCCTGCCCTGCTCCTCTGACCTTACACCAGCTGAAATTCTCATCTGCTTTAGCCCACAGGGTTCACCCTCCAACATCCACCCTCACCTCCTGTGTGGGGTAGGAGTGGATGTGCTGGGGAGACAGAAGCAAAGGAGTTTGCTACCAGAGCAGGCTGTTAACCCAGAGATAAAAATAGTATCTGTACTGTATGACATCCAAAGTGAAGCTGTTGAACATCCCTGGACCAAGATGTTTAATTTTATCTCAGTTGTACAGTAGTCTGTGCCCTCCAAGACACTTTAATATACCATGAAAGCTTTAATTTTGTTTCCACCAGCCAGACTTCTCTCCTAAAGACTGGGTTCCTGGTCTGTGCTAGAAAGAAAAAGCAAGCAAGAAAAAGAGGTTTATAAAGCACTTTTTTAGGACTGCTATCCTGTGAAACTTTAAGGGATTATAAACCATATCAGCAGCTACTGAAATCTTTAGTCATGAGAATTTTTTACAGAAAATGTCAGAAAAACATCACAGAATGTGCTAACTGTAACTTGCTTTTACCGCCTGATCCCGAGTGTACACGCAAGTGTTAAAAAATGATTATTTTAAAAGAAAACTTGGCAGCAGAATATCCAGCATTTTTAGGAGAAAATGTGTATTTCTTTTGGTGTGGATCATGTGTTAGAAGGGAGGGATAATCAGAAAGTACCACAGCCACTCCGTATCATATCATACATAATTCTATTATAAATAATTCTCAGCAGATATGACTAATTTAACACGCTTTGGCACTACCTGTTGGGGCTGTGGGATATACTTGCAGCTGTAATTTCAAGTCTTTAATGTTTATTATATTACTGTCTCTTTTGCTATTATTAAATCTTGCCTGCTTGTTTCAGAAATTCTCCATTCTTTTTTATTCTCATATACTATTCCTGCTAGACACAGTTTATTGAGAACTCACATAATACTGCATGTTAAATGGTAAAGTATATGTAGTTTTGCTAGAAACCATGGCAGTAATTGTGTCTAGTAGTTTAGATCCCTCTCCTAGCAGGGGTGTGATCACAGTAGGGATATAAAAGTCTACTATCTTTGTGTTAGAAGAGCATTCAAAAGTCATTTGGGCAAAACACTTAACAGAGAGCACAACCCATTGCACAGGTGAGCACTCCATAAAAGCACTCTCTATATGTAAGCTGAGACACTAAAGAAACACTCGAGAAAAGCTTGAATTATTTATTTCTGTGTGTTACCCGTTAAAAGCACCTTAAGATCACTCTAAAACACTCCTGTCAGCACACAGTAATCTCAGGAACAGGAGGAGATGAAAGAAACACTGCTCGGGAGAGGCTTTGCAGAGTGGAAGTGCAGATAACTACTGCTTAAATGGGCCAGCACTGTCTGTCTCCAGGTCTCTAGACACTGTGGTAGCACTGAGACATTTATTTCAATTTTGCAAACAATTTTGCCTTCAAATCCCCAGGCCGTGATCCCCACAAGACCCTGTCCTGCTTTGATCCACACAGAAAACTTGTCTGCAGTGGGAACGGGGTTCAGCTGTTCAGTTCCCCCAAACTTTGCCTCATGGCTGGATGAGCTAAGGGACAGTCCTGTTCCTGCCCCAAAAGGATTTGGATCCTCTCCCAGTTTCTTCCAAGAGAGAGAGGACAGGGAGCATCAGAGAGGCCCTGAAAGAACAGAAGTCATTTCACTGCCTGACAGAGCCATGGCACAGGCAGCTCCTCATTCCCCCTTGTGCCATTTTCAGCTTAAAACAATTCTCTGAAAAACCTGAAAAAAACCCTGCAGTTTTACTCCCCTCTAGTTGTCTGCTGGGGCCATGCAGTGTTCCCACAAGGTTTGAAAGGTGATGAAACAGGATGCCAAAGGGTCACTCCTGTGGTTCTTTGTGCTGCTGGTGAGGATTTGTGGCAGCATTTAATAGTGGAAGTGCAGAGTCCCTTGCCTTGCTCTGGGAGTACCACTGTGGGAGGGTGTGCTCGCATCTGCCACCAATCCCTCTTCACGGTTTCCTCGTTTCTTTGCATCAGCTTTGTACTAACATTTATTTTCTTCCTTAAAAGGATAAAAAGAGTAGATCAGATAATGTATTCCTACCGTATTTTTAGAGTCCTTCTGTCATTTTTAAATCAAAAAGAAATTATGAGAATGAAATTTTGAGTCAGTTGAGTGTAAATGTTTATTGCTAAAAAAGTGTGAAATTCTACAATTCTAATTTCCGATGATGCATTAAATTAACTCTCTTGTTTTTTAAAAACTGGCTTTTAAATAGTCCGGAGAGAGTGTTGCCAAAACAATTATTTGTCCCAAGCTCCAAAAATCACAGATGTGATTTACACACTATTGAAAATCAGTGGGATACATTTGCAGTACTGTGGTGCTTTGTAAAATCCCACCTAGGATGAAGGCTTCCAGGGTGCCCAAATACAAATTCAGCTGCTTTGGACTCCAACACCGTTTTGAGGTGAGCATCCTGTTTGCTGTGTGGGGTAGGAAATGCACAGATTTGTCTTTGGTCTGGAGCACTGACTGAGCCTGCTGGTCACTCCCACATCTGCCTGCTGTTCGAAAGGAGTCTGTGGCTATTCTGCCTTTTCTGTCAGAGCATGTTTTTATGACAGGTGATATTTGCAGGACAGAATCCTGCAAAACTTGCATGGTTTTGTATGGCAGTAGAAAAACCATTTCAGAAATATTACTGAAAGCTGGTTACCTGATTTGACCTGCTTTTAACTGAATGTCCCATTAAAATCGATGGCATTTGGTGCTGCTGAAAATCAGATAAAGTATTTGTAATGAGACTTTGTAATTGGAAAATACTCATTTGTCCAAATGGGAAAGGTTTCTCTTCAGTGTGTTGCTTTACTCATGAAATATGAGGAAAAACTTTGAAACTGTGGGAATATTTTATTTAAACAATTTTGTAAAGAACCCCACATTTAGTATCCTCTTGTGATTCAGTTTGGTGATTACTATATTTCAAAAAATAAACCGAATTCAAATGCAACATTTAAAAATACTGCAAAGAAACCCTTGCCTATTAAATGGGTTTGATTCAGTACTTAGACAATACCTGAAAGTACTTGAGTTTTTCAACTTTCCTATGCAGAAACATAAAGCCTCAGGAGAAAATAAGAACAGAATATGGATTTCCTAGAAATGCTGTTGAGCTAAAGAAAGCAACTCACCTCCTCCCGCCTAAGAACTCTCTGAAAGTCTCTGCTATCACTGAGTCCACAGTGCACTGTAAGTTTTTAAACATGACCTTGCAGAGATTTCTTTTCCCCAGGTTCTCCAGTGACCTCTGCTCATAGGTTAAATTAGCTGTTTTGTAGTGGAAATATCCAGAAGACAAACCTGACATATATCTTGAACTTTATTGAAAGGAATCTGTATTTTCCTTCTAACAAAAAACCAAAAAAAACAAAAAAACCAAAAAAACCCCACAAACAAACAAACCCAAAAAAACCCCCACAAAAAAACCCCAACAAACAAACAAACAAACAAACAAACAAACAACCCCCCCCCCCAAAAAAAAACCCCTCCAACTGAAATGATGAAATTATTGCATGCAGGATGGTTTGTAGACTATAAAAAATAAATTGTGGAGAAAATTCCGTCCTCCTTTAGGTGAACAAATTTTCATCTGAAAGGAAAGCTGCACAATAGGTAATGAAGTAAAATAAAATACAATTTGATCTAATTAGAACTTTGTTTTACAGATGTATCAGACATCTTGTTTGCAAAATTTAGCATAGAACTCTGCAAAAATTTTAAATGTGCATTAGTATTTAAAAAAATACAGTAATTAGCCCAACAAATGTGCATTTTTCTAAAAAGTTAATGCACTACCATTGTCCTTATCTGCTCACATAGAACTTCATAATTAAAAACTGGATAAACCAAACCTGAGGTTCTGGGATTACTCATTGATTTCATGTGGGTTTTTTACATCCAATTTAGTCACACCTAGATTGGTATCAAAAATCATAAAGGATTTTATGTATCACTATCTTCCCTGCCCTTGGGTGATTAAATTGTAACTTCTGAAATGGGATTAACAGTCAGCAAGCAGTAGGAAAAAAAGCTAATGAAATTACTAAAAAGTGCTTAAGCATATCTACTCTTCTTGGTGTAATTTGGGGTGTCTGAACTCAGTGAAGGCTTCCCTGACTTAACCAGGTGAAAATTTGACTCACTGATTTTCATGTTTTGCCTTGGATTCCATCTGCTCACTAGTTTTTAAGTATGGAAAATCTGTGGGTTTTATGGCTACCTGGTCCTTGGGCAGCACATTCAGAGCAGGTGAATGTTTCCTGGAGAAACACCTTCAAAGTTCAAGCTACATGGCTCATGTTTTCCTGCCATAGAGTGTGAACGTTATGTTAATGTTTGGGGAAAACGTAACAGAAATCACACGGGAATTTGTTTTTCATTAGAAATTCCATCATTTTCTACAAAAAGAAAAGCAGCTCCACTCTGGCTGGCAGCTTCAGGGGAGGCACCAACAATTGAAATTTTTTTTTTCAAAGGAGCAACAGGCTCTGCTTGAGTCTCATCAGGCCAGAGATGGCCTAGGTGGACCCCTCTGCAGGCAGTGTTGGCCCTTTTGTGAAACTGTAAATCTTTAAAGGCAGCTGTGCTCCTTTGCTTTTACTGCCCAGTTCTTATTCATGTGTTTGGGTGTGTCTCTCGATTCTGTGAGGTGATTTACATGTGTTAGTTTAGGAAATAATGCTTTGAAGGATAAGGGTTTCCTCTGTTAGCTGGAGCATTTCTCTCTACCCATGCAGGACAACATTTGCTGTTTTATAAATGTGTCTGTGGTTCAATGCTCTGGAAAAAGAAGGAGCAGGGAAGAGCATTTAGCAGTCTTGCCACCTGCTCACCCACCTTTGAACACACATCAAAGAAGCATTTCAAGGGGGAAAGAATAAATACTTTATTTTTGTGGAATAAATCTGTAAGGACAACTCAGTCATCTGGTACTGTTGCAACAAGGGAATGTGTTTGCTTTCATGTAGATTGGAAAAAAGTAAGTAGTTTCTTCTAATGAAAATGTGGGTGTCTTTTTCTTCTTTTACGTTGACAAATTTCAGGAAATTGAGCTGCTAAAAACATTTTCATTCATTATATCACTTTGTCACTAGCACCTTCATGCAATGATTTCTTAACAAGTAATAGTTCTGGAATTTTATTGAAAAACTTAGCATAAATATAAGTTGATTTTTTTTTCTTTTTGTATTGTTTAATTGAAATCTGGAGAGGGACTTTTTATAAGGACAAGGAGGAATGACCTCAAGCTGAAAGGGAATAGGTTTAGATTGGATATAAAGAACAAATTCTTCACTGTGATGGAGGTGAGGCCCAGAGAAGCTGTGGTTGCCCCATCCCTGGAAATTTTTAAGGCCTGATTGGATGGGGTTTGGAGCAGCCTGGGATAGTGGAAGATGTCCCTTCCCATGGCAGGGGATTAGAACTGGATGATATTTAGGATCCCCTCCAACCCAAAGCATTCTTAAATTCTATGATTTACTTTGACTTAATTAGGAACTCTTTAAATTTTGAAGTAATTTCCATGTGGTAATTAAGAGGGATGCCCTGGTTAACTTGATGCAGAATATTCAAAAAGTTGAAAAAAGAACATTACTCTTTTATGCTGTACTGTGAATAAGCATTGCAGATTAAAGTCAAAACAATCTCTAAAACTGCCACACCAAACATGCTAAATTTGATCACTGTATTCAGAATAATTCAAAATATTCATTGCAGAGCCCAGGCTATTATTTAAGCAGTTAAAAAGAATCTGATGCCCATAAATTAAAGTCCAAATTAATTCACAATCAAATGATAAAAATAATACCTATGGCTGAAAATTCAGTGGCCTGGCTGTAAGAGTTGTCTCATTGTTAAATATTTGGTTAAACCTTTGATCTATGATTTTTGGCAGAAAAACATGACATAAGGTTCAGGAGACTGGACTTTGTCTTGATTAATTAATTAATTAATCAAATGACAGGCTAACAAGTGATTTAAAGTTCCTTTGATCTGTAAAGAATAAGTGCCTACTTCCTCCATAACAACAAATGTTTATCTTCCATCCTGTTTGGGCATCAAAAAACATAAGTTACATTCTGAGTGCTCACCGTTTGTGGTAGCCAGGTGTTAGTACTGTGCTTGATTAGGCAGGCTGTCCTGTACATAATCAGAGTGTCCATCAGCAGATTGCTCCCTGCCTTGTTCCCCATTGTCACTTTAATTTGCTGATGAGGATCACCTGGAAAACTGCACACAGACAACTTTGTTCTGAGGGTGCTTTGCCATTTCCCTCCAGGCCTTTTCACCGAGGGCAGCTTTGCTAACACGGTGCAGAATTTGCTGTAAAATCCTCAGCTGTTGATGCCCCTGAACCAGAAAATTCCTGGGAAATCTATGGATACTTCCTGCAGCCTGGGTTAGACCTGCTTGACTGAGCGTGTGTGATCTTCTAAGGTACAGAACAAATGTTCTAAATTAGTTTTCATCTTTTGTTATTCTGTTTTATCTAAACTGGTAGTTGTGCAAGTACTTGATTCATACCACAGTGTGTTAGACTAGATATGGATTTTTTGACTTGCAATAACTTTCCCAAAGTTATTCTACATTTCTCTTTCACTTGCACTCAAGCAAAATAATCTACAAAATGCAATGTAGGTAGTCCAGAGTTTCTTGTCAGATTTCTTCTCCAGTCACTTGGGAAAAACTTTTTAGTGTGGACCTGCTTGAGGTAAGAGTTATTGTAGTGCAGAGCAAGCAGGACAGAGATTGTGATTATGATATTCAGGGCTTGTTTGGGTGAAATTCCTTGTCTTTTAATACTGCACTAGAAGTGGGACAAAATAACCAATTTAAATGCAACTATGCAAATAACTTTTAGCTTAAATGTGCTTAGAATTCTGTGAATGCAGATTGTGGAGGCTGGGTGTCATTTAAAAATGCAGCGACAGAGGAATATGATTTCTAGTACCTAAGCCAAATTTCTGTCACTAATATTGATATGTTTAAGAGGCAAGGGGAAAAATCCAGTTCTTTGTGGTATCTTATAGAAGCCTATGATAAGGAAGATAACGAGGACAGCTTATTATATATAAACTTGATGCTTACAGCTTGGAAAAAAAATTCTCATAAAACCAAGTAAGATTATCGGTTGCTGAAGAGATAAGGTATCTGTGTTTTGGTTGTGGGTCATATAAAACGATAACAGAATTGAACATGAGATACACTGAAAACTTTAACTTTTGCTTTAACTCTGAAGGTGAAAGCTTCTATTTCAATATTGTTTGTTGAGCGTTTGTATGCTGTCACTTATAATATAGTGTTAATTTTACTCTGAAATATGGAATAATTCAGGGAAGGGGAGGGCCATTTGGCAGGGCCAGGTGTTTATTGTTTTAACTCCTGGTGTAGCTTCGCACTCAACTCTGCAAATCCAGACACTAGTAAATTTATCTGCTGCTCTTTCTTTATTTCTGAAGCTTTAAAATCAAAGGTTTTTTATGATTGGTACTTTCTAAGAGCCATGAAAGAACAAAGCTGCTCTGTAGTGTTCTTAGTATAGCTGCAGTCTGAAACAATTTCAGTGTAGTTTTGTAGGAGAATTTAAGTTCATGTACCATATGCGTGTTTATCTTACCGAAAATTTAGTTGATTGTAAAGAATGAGCTCAGTGAAAATGTGTGAAAAATGGTTGAATAGATTTTCTTTGATATGAATTCATTCAATATTCCTTCCTTTCAGTTAAATTAATAAATGCCCAAGAAAAGTTGGGCAGTTTAAATAAAAGTATTTTCAGGGAAGAAAATGTTCTGATTTGCTAATGGAAAATAAGTTTAAATCCTGCCTGGGCTTAGTCCACCATTGCTGGAAGACCTAAGCACTGAAGCTGCACTGATAACATTACAGGTGCACAGCAAACCTCACCAACAAGCTGAAGAGCCCCTGGAAACTACTGCAGCTGAAAAGCTCTAAATCAGTGAGCTAAGCCATTGGAAACTCCCAGGGCTGAAAACCCCAAATGCTGATGGGGTGTGGGAGGCTTCAGGAACCATCAGCTTGTGGTGGAGCCAAGGCAGCTGTGAGACAGGGAGGGGAAGAGAGCAGAAGCAAGGGAAGAAGGGCATGGAGTGATAGGACAAGGAGGAATGACTTCAAGCTGAAAGGGAGTAGGTGTAGATTGGATATAAGGAGCAAATTCTTCACTGTGAAGGAGGTGAGGCCCTGGCACGGGGTGCCCAGAGAAGCTGTGGATATCCCTGGAAGTGTCCAAGGCCAGGCTGGACAGGGCTTGGAGCAACCTGGGATAGTGGAAGATGTCCTGTCCACAGCAGGAGGGTTGGAATAAGATGATCTTCAAGGTCCCTTCCAACATTCTACTCTATAACAACTAGGTCAGGAAAAAAAATTGAGTGTTTCAGACTTGTTTAATATATTCGTTAATAGCCTTGACATAAATATTACGAGTGTACTTGGAGAATTTGCTGCAAATGCAAAACCAAGGAGCTCTAGAGGAATAAACCTGCTGGCCCGAGAGGCCTTGCTCAGTTTGGGATGACCTGAAATTAATTTTTCATCTTTTTTGGTCATTGAACTGAAACAGTGTTTTTCTCACTGTTCTAGCAATAATAGCATTTATTTATGATGTGCTTTCCTGGCTTTGATATAGTACTGCTGGCAGGAGCAGAGAGGAAAGATGAACATAAATGTTCCTCTGTTTCTGGAAGAAAGAAGACTGAAAGAAACCAAATGGGGAGAAAGTATGTTCAAGCTAGTAAATGCTGTGGGGAGAAAAATGTTATATATTTTGCCAAAGCATCCCCATTTAGATTTATTACAGTGGAGAATTTTCTGCTGGAGCAGAAGCCAGGCTTCTTGAGTTTGTACCAAGGTCTTTAAAAAGACATGTAGCTGCTACTGTAATAATTTTAAATATCCAGTGGAAATGCTGAAATTGCTCAACTCTAAAACTGTGTGGGTGCACTTCCTCACCAGCAGTGACCTGTGACTACCTGACCCCACCATCAAGCATAGTTGATGGCCCTGGGTTTGGGGTTCAGCATACTCATTTTGCTGGACAGTTCTGGGATCAGCAGAGGTGGCCAATGATGCCATGAAAAGCACCACATAGGAAGCACCCTAAAATAATATTATAGTCTTGATGGAATTTCCACTTTTAAAAAAATGGAGCTTACCAAGAGAAGGCTTAATTCAGTTTGTGCAACACATGAGCTCGAAGTGTGGGAGCACATCTGATGGGCTTTCAAGATCATTTTTCTTTATTGAGCATTTATAGCAGCTGTGGAACGATTACTGTGCAACGGATACATGCTTTCTCTGGAGTATGCAGAATTGATTTTTTTTTTGTGAATTACTGATTGGATTGATTTTATACTTAAGACAATACTGGACAATTTAAGTGCATAAGTTAGTTTGATCTCAGATACTTTGATTAATCATGGCAACCTAAGGCTTTAGGCATGTTTGTCGTGACAATTGCAGTTACAAGTTTGTTGCAGTTTGTTGCCTTTTTGGACTCAGAGGAAAGTGTGGGTGGGGGCTCACCCTGATGTTTATTATTACTGTTAGTGGGATGCAGAGCTTGTTATTAGATTGGAAAAGAATTGTACAGATATTAAAGCAAAAGACAAAAAGCTTGAATCTGTAGAAAATGTGAGGAGGGATTCACAACAGATTGGTCACAGTGTGAAGGGTACTGAAGTATCTATATTTTCTTTGTTTCCATGAAAAGTGACAGAAGGGAACATTTCAGAGTGGATATTTTCACTTGGTGATTTCATGAAGAACTTGTCAGCCATATGTTCTTCATAAGTTGCTAAATAATTCCCATTTACCCTCTGGACTCTGGTTCTGTCTGGCTGGGAGTGCACAGTGTTCCTCTGTGTTGTGTTCCTGGCAGCACCCTCACATCCAGTCACTTTGTACCCTCAATCTATCCTTCCTCCATGGCATTTATACACCACGGCTGCAGGACCCAAACACTCTTCATTGCTTTCTCCTATTCCCCCAGGAATTAGGCAGTTATTCTCATTTGAGAACTATAGGACTAAGGCACTTAAAAACTAAAGGCTGTAAAGTGAAAGATATTTATGCACTTTACACATTTAGGTGCCTGATGTGATTTTCTAAAGCATCCAAATACATTAAGCATCCAGCTCCTGCTGACTGTGATGGAAGTTAAGTACTTAACTCATCCGGATGTTGTGGTAAATTGCAGATGGCTGCCAATCTGTCTCTCTTCATATTTATTTAGATAAATTTTCAAAAACACTAGTCTAGATTACTTGCTCCCTGCTACACAGGGAGACCCCCAACTGGTAGCCTATTACATTTTTTTTCTTCAGCTTTTCTGTTTCATAGCAGTTGGTTATTCTGCTTAGAAGTTAATTTGAAATATTTTCTCCTACAATATTATAAACATGGTGCTTCAGCTATCAGGTTTCTTAGCAATTCAGCAATAGTACCACACTTGGTTTGAATCATGTTTAGGTTATCTCTTCCCTAAACCACCTATTTTCTTAACAGCATTTATCAAAGCAGTTTTTGAAGGTGTTTTAGCTAAATACAGAGTGCACTGTTACAGTTAGGAGGAAGCTGATTTTTTACCCGCACTTCCCTTGCTTCATGGAAGCTATGTATCATATTTCTGTTATTTAAATCATCATGGGATTTGATAAAGTGATAAAATATAATGGCTGCATTTTACAGTCCTGAATTAGTTCACTTCAGTCTGGGTTGCTGCGTTGTTGCATCTTGACTATGCAGTTTCTGAAAGCTCCAGAAGCCACAGGTGGGACTTGCATCTGAAAGCTCTGTGAGGCTCCTGGCTGGTTCCCTGTGAACTTATGTGCTCCAGCAGCTGCTCCATGTGCACTTCAGACTTCCTCCTGCTGCCTCAAGGCAGACCCTGACCCTGGGCACATCTCTTCTGGGGTCTGCATTTCGGAGGAAGAGCTCAGACCCCACTGGACCAGCTGAGCCCAAGGTGTGGATTAATTTCCAAACCCCATGGCTGCACAGATCAATGCCTGGTATTGTACTTGCACTTGTTTAGTATCATAGATCCCTTGCACAAAAAACAGTTCACAGCTCTCTTGAAGTGAGAGACTGCTGACAGTGTTGAGGTTCTTGTTATTCTTTCATATTCAAACATTTGAAAGTCTTTTTCCTGCTCTTTATCACCCTTTGGAAGGGACTTGAATCGGAAATTAATTTAAAGGGACTGCAACTTTGTAAAAGCTGCACCAAGTCTCTTTATCAAGTTATAGTTTGTTTTCTAAGTGGTTTAAGCGTAATTGTAGTCAAAATAATTTATAGCAGCAACATTTCTGCCATTAAATTCAGATCTATTTATAGCCTACGGCATGAAAATTGCAATTAAAATCTCCACACTCGCTTTTAATGAAATGATCATTCATCTTCTGCTCTCCAATTAACAGAATATAATTGCATTTTTTACAAAAAAAATTCTTTCTATGCTACTGGAAGTGGTTAATGCTGTATTTGATTTTAGCCACCTATAGGACATCATAAAAAACCCATCTTAAAAGATTTTTGTGGGTGGCCCCTTCATGTCAAACTGAATTCACACTTCAACTTGAAATAGCTCAAATCTACTCTGGCAGTAGATTGCTTTCATATTTTTGTGTGGATATAATTTTGGAATCTTTTAATCACTGAATAACTTTTTCATCTCTTCTTCTGGAACGAAGCTGAATATATCTTTTAGTCAGATTCTTCAGGCAGGCTGTTCTGACAGAGATGGAGAAATTGCCAAGTGTAAAATCTGACTGTGCCTCCCGGTGGCAGCACGGCGCAATTCCTGCCTGCTGGAAGGCAAAGGACTGCAACTCCACTGAGGGATAAATGGATTATGGAGAGGACGTTTAGCTGCGTGAAACTGGCATTTTTCTCAGCTCTGAAAGCAATCAGCACCACTTCTAACAGATAAAGAAAATCAGCATTTTTCCTTTTTGCCTGTGGCTTTCATATTTAATGAGATTTTCATCAGTATAAACATCATTCTTTTGGAATGCAAGCCTGTTTTTCATATAAAATACGGCTTGTGCATGTAATATAAAAAATGTCTTGGTTCTGAATGTTGCTGAAAATCAGTGCCTGTGAGGCTGAAAAAAACCCTCACAAATATTTACTGCAAAACCAAAACCACTTCATGTAATTATTGTGAAGAGTCTTTATTTCCTAAAATTGAGAGGACTAAAGGTTTGTCTCAGTATTTCTGAGTAAATAAAACCCACCCAACTGTTCACATTTCCTTAGGAGATTAATCCTGCTACCTCATAAAAATCTTTCAAGCTATGTTCATGTGTTGTGTGAAAATTACTGTCAACTGGTGTCCTTTTTGAAGGTTAGAGACTGAAAATTAACTTTCTCAGGGACCAGCAGAGTAACTTGAAGTTGATAAAAAGATCAGACTGGGAGTTATTCTGAGTGCTCCTGGGAGGGGAGGTAGTGAGGGACATGTCCCCAGATGTTCACATCTCCCTTTTGGGTGTGGGGTTGGATTGAGAGGCAACTTGAGTGCTTGTGAGGGCATCAGATCATTAGAGCAGAAAGTTTCTACATGTGCCAGCAACAGGCTTTTCATTGCAAAAATATGATTTTTGGTGTTGCTTTTGACACTTGATACGCCTGTCATGAGGCTGTGCCTTTCAAGAGGAGTCTTTTCTTAGGATTTCAGGTCAGAGAGCCTTCAGGTCCTTTATTAGTTAAAACTGTGCCTTTATTTGTGCATGATCAGGAATAATCCCAATCTTCAATGGGTGTTAATGCTGTGGCAGTAGTCTTGTGTAACATGTTGGCTCTTTGTGTTTTACAAATCAAACTTTCTCTGTTTTCCAAAGCCTGTTTGCTTTCTTGTATCTCTTCTTGCTGTACATTTTCTTCTCCTGGTGGTTATATCCTGCCTACTCTCAATCTCATCATTACATGCTTTGCTGTCTTCACTTGAAATATTTTCTCTGCTTTTAAAATCCCTCAGAGCGTGTGTTTGACCCCACAACCCTTCATTTAAAGAATGGCATCTGTTTTGGCTAACCTTTCAGCTGTTGTGTGTATTTTAGATGGGATGGAGGGTTACCCCTTCCCTACAATATGTGTTCTTTTGTTTTTTTCCGCATCTAAAGTCACTCACTCATCTTTCTGTAGTTGTCACGGGTCACTTCCAGGTGAAATCTTGTGTTTAGAAATTGTAGCTTTCACTGTAGCTAAAATCTGTTGGTGTTATCAGCAAACTGTTGATGGGGAGAGGCAGTAGAGGAAAATGACATATTTTTGTTGATTTGAGTTATAGAATGGCATTCCTGATGACAAATATTTGTGTGTCACCTTTGGGCTATGGGATTTTGTCTGCCTGGCAATAGACCAGAATTTGTGCAGAGTGACTGAAATTGATTTCTATGATAAATAATGACAAAGAAAATTATTTGTGTGGGGTTTTTTTGTTGCTGTTTAAAATGAGATGTTGAGGAAATTTAGTTAAAATTATTAAATATTGAGGTAACTGTACTACATTGTGAAGGTGATGCATGCAGACCATCCCAAACCTAAAGATGCTGTTCCCTGGTTTTACCCTTCTGATTTATTATTGATAAATTATTATTATGTGTGGCTCTTTCAGGAGAGGTGATAATGCAACTGCAGATTTTCTTTCTTTGGAAGTCTTTGTGCCATGGAAATCCCAGCTTGTTACCCCTTGCTTTCTTCCCCTCTTGCCTATTGTCATTTTGTGTTTCTACTTTTTTTTTTTTTTTTTCTAATTCTCTCCTTATTTCTTTAGTCCCTTCCTAATGCTCTGGTATATTCCTGTCACTTGTGGCAAGTGTCCTGTGGGATGATGTCCTTGTACACGTGTGCTCAGCCTTGCCTTCCCCCCTGCCCTATGGCACTCTCAGGAAGATGCAGGAAAATCTGGAGATCTTCTTCCTTGTTGATGTGAAATTTTTCACAGAAGGCAAAACAAGGGCATGGCCATATAAATGGAAATGCTGAACAAGTAGCAAGTTGGAGAAACAAGCTTTTAAGTGGTGCAATTAATTTTAATTCTTCTTTACCTTGATGCACAAAAATATATTTAGAAACAAGTGTTTGAAGATGAATGTAATATTTAATGATATGCCTGTGGTCCTTGTGAAAGTTAATTACCAGAGCATCTATTAGAGCCAGAAACAACATATGTTTCCTCTGGAGTGCCTTTCTGAACCTGTCTAAACATTTTTATTCTAAGAAAGCCATGCTGGGAAGCCTGTCTAGCATGAGATGTCTCTAGAGAATGGTGAGCTCATCTTCCCTGTCTCAGAAGGCACTCAGTTCTTTTAGGTGAATACTTTTAGGGTCCAGCATCTTTATCTGCATGGGGTGTTTCTCCTCTATTTTTCAATTTCGTAGTTGAGGAAGATGTTTTGGTAGTTATCCTTGGTAGGATGCAAACACAAAATAATTTTGCTGTAAGACTGTTTCCTTTATGAGCTTATGTATTTTTGCTGACACTTTGTTTTCTCAATGTGCAATGTGCTGTTTCAAATGAAACCAAGAGAAAAGGTTTGTTTCCAAAAAAAGAATGCAGTGGTTGTGCTGGTCCAGCTGTGATTTAAGGATGCATCCCAGGCTTCCCCAGCACAAGTGTGATGTGGAGTTTGTAGGAGTAACTTGCTGCAGGGTTACCAAAACCACCCCAAACAACGAAACACTCTCAACTGAGCAGTATTAGCTGTCAGTGAGGGCAGTGGATGTGTGCTGGCTATTTGTGTCTTTGTCATGACTTCTCTGGGGGAGGAAATGTGCTATTAAATCCATTATGTTATCTATCCTGTAGGGTTGTTGTCAGTTATTGGGACTTGTCAGAGTTTACAAGTTTCTGTTGAACTCCTTAGGTAGCAGTTTTTTCTAATAAACTCTTGACAATTGTCTGGAGCCTCATTATTTTCATCTGTACTACAACCTAAAGTGACCCTCTGGGATAATTTTGAAATGAAAAGCAGCTCCTGAGTTTGAGCTTATCAA
This sequence comes from Turdus rufiventris, assembly GCA_013186435.1. Lineage (NCBI taxonomy): Eukaryota > Metazoa > Chordata > Aves > Passeriformes > Turdidae > Turdus > Turdus rufiventris. Next base: position 1,547,485 of record PYHW01010821.1, on the reverse strand, counting down.
AGTAGTTTTGAAGGAAAGAAATATTCAGAGTGACTGTACTGTAAATTTGCTACTAAAGGGCAGCTTTCTTTAGGAATTGACATTTTTAGAAGCCGTCAGAGCCTGCTATACTGGCTTTCAATGGTACTTGTTTTTTTACTTTCTGAATGAGAATCTGTAAATGAGATTTGGTTGCCAGCTGCTGGCAGCACTGCACTGAGTTGGAGTGTCTGCAGGAAAGTTGTGCTCTTTCTGCAGCCTCTGCAGTTCCTTCCATCAGTCCAGTGCATCTCAAAAAAATTTTGATTTGCTCAAATATTTGGTTTGAATATAGCATTTAGAATCAGGAAGTAAATGAAGCTTTCATAGACATACACACAGTTGAAGGATGTTACTATTTATTCAGATTATAAATCAGCTCTGTTTTGAGCTGCTGAATGTAATCCAAACACTGGCAAAGAAAAATAATGATAACATACATCATTGCTGCATAATTTTAAGGCATTTTATAGCCTGGAAAATGCGGTGTATTCTATAAAAGTGACAAATGACAGAACGCTGTAATAAATAGCCATAGTTTATGCATTGTGAATTGGAGTTTAGAGTCAAATGGAAATTCTTTTTCAGCAGATTGGATGTGAATTCAATTTCACAGGCTCTCTACACAAATTATTTTGGTTTTCATATATTATTCTGTATTCCAATCGATGATGGTGTGCACATGCTATTATATATAAGTACAGTAGCACTTATATTTAGAAGGTACTTGACATCAGTTACTATGAATATGATTCACACATGTAAGACATTTAATGAATCCCCAACAATAAGACAAATTGCTTTGACTTAATTCAGAATGACTTTGATTAATTGCCTGTTTGGAATGTTTGGTTCTTACTGAGTTTGTAAGTGAATGGTTCAGGTGTGTGCTGCATCTTTATCATGGTAATTAAGTCCATTGTACTGGAAAAAAAATCTATTTCCACTTCTACTTAGCATATTATATAAATATTTACAAGGATTGAGTTGTTTGAAACTCTTAATAAAGGGTAGGATGACTCTTCTGGAAAACAATATTCCAGTGGTAGTCTTAATTAATATCAGACAGATGCATCAGAGCTAAAGTGCTGCAGTCTTTTTATTATTCAGTGGAAATGCATTGGTATTTGTCTGGCTACAAAGAGCTGTTAGGGGTAGAAAACTGTGAGCCAATATTAGACTTGATGACTCATGGCTAATTAAACAATGCAGTAAGTAGATGTAAGGCTCAAATATAAACTGGGCTTTGCTAAATTATTCCACAAATAGCTTGACTTATACTATATTATCCAAGTACAGTTTGTGTGGAATATTTCCATGACTGTGTAGCTCTTCCTGAATGAAAAGTAAACTTTGGCTGCAATCATATTACTGTTTACCAGACTAGAACAGATCCTGCTCAGCCCTGAACAAAATTAACTTCTAATGGTGCATCGTGTTGAGGCCCAAATCTTTCCTGCTGTGGCTCAATCAGCTGCAGTTGGTGTTGGTGACACAAAAGCATTTCAGGTAAAAGAAAAAGGTTCTTAATAGTAAACCAGTATGGTTAGGGCACAAGAGAACTTCTCAAGCCTCTGCAGTGTAACAAATCTGAGAGTGAAATCCTCTTTTTGGAGAAAGTTTTGCACAGAAATTGTCACAGCAGGCTGGGCTCAATGGTGTGTTCTGCTTGTGCCTGTTGGGAGCGATATTTTTGTCAAGAAAAGGGTACAAATAATGCTTTTACAGGAGCTGTAAGCTTGCTGCTGGAAAACTGGTCCCACCTCCCAGAGTTTGCTTAAAACCATGAATTGTTGTTGGTGCTTTAAAAAAAACCCCAACCCACCAGTGCCACATAAACTTCTCAAAATTGTATCTTACCTTGAGGTATGAAAATGAGAAGATTCAGTGGCAACAAAGTAATTACCTGTATGGTCTGGAGACCATCTTTTTTGGATGAAGCAGTAAAATTAACATTGAAATGACCGAGAAAATCAATCAATGTTTAAAGCCTGCCTTTAAAATATTTGTGAAGCACCCATGTGACTACAGTGATGTGTATTTTTTTTAAGACTTTTGTTTCACTCTAAAATAGAAAAATACAGCGAAAATGACACAGGATGTAGGGAACAATTCTCTGAAATGAAACACAATTTGCAAAACTATAGTACAGAGCATCGTAAAGCACCAAGTTTATAAGATACAGGAAATTTCTCATTAAGTTGAAAGCAGTGCAGTCTGTGCTAAGGAGGTTATCACAGGCTTGCAGTGTAGGGGAGTTTAAAAGGCAGAAATTATCCTATGGAGATGTAAAGCTTCCCATGATTTGAATGCATAGATCCTTAGGGACACGCTATCCTGAGTTTTGTGATCATTTAAGCTCCAGGTCAGTAAGCCACTTGAACTTGTGCATTATTCAGTTTAAGAGAGCTTATTTGAATGTAAGTGTAGAGCACTTTGACTCAAGGCAGAGGATGTGCCCAAATGTTCCTGAAATAGGTGTCATTTGTTTGACTTCAAATTACCACAATTTAACATCTTTTTTTCCCATTTAAAGGCAGTAAAACTCTGCACTTTGAGTGCTTAGAGCATGAATTTCTAAGCAGAAGTATCCAACCCATGTAAGTGTCCAATGCTTCCCTGACTTAGGAAAGTGAAAGCAGTAACTAAACCAGAATTCTTTGGACTTGAAACTTCAGGGGCTGTTTAAGGTGGTTTTTTTTGTTTGTTTGTTTGGTGGTTTTTTTGGTTTTTTTTTTCATTCAAGTTTTTTTTTTTTTAACCTATTTCATTTATCCTAGAGTGCCAGGGCACCAATAATTTTAATTGTTAACTGTGTGTGATAGCCATGAGCAAGAAGTAAACTGTGACTAAATACATTGACTGTATGTGGCCAACTCAAAATTACTGTAGAACCAGCACTTTCCTTCAGGGAAACGGCCACTTTTGCACATTATTGGCTCAATCATCTGCAGTCTTCAGAGCTGACTGATGTGGTGAAAATCTGGGGCCTTTCATGCTGTTTCCTGGCAATCCTGAAGTTATTTCAGAGCAAATTGAGGGTAGTAACATCCTCCTGGATCTGCAGGAGGGCCCTGGCTCTGCTGCCATCTGAGACAAAGCTGCTCAAACAATGGCAGTAACAGAGTAATTGTGTGTGTATACATATAATCTTTTATGGTAACAGTGTATACAGTTATATAGTATACAGTTATATAGTGTTATATAGTATACAGTTATATAGTGTATCTAGTATACCTATATTATGTATTTAGTTCTTTTTCCACAGCATTTTTCTTGTTCAAAAAAGTCTTAAGTTCCTAGAGGGTTGCTAATAGTTTTGTTGCTTGTATCTGAACCTGGAAAAATGAACTCAGCTGGGAGATTTTTAGAGCATTTCCTGTTGCATCTCTTCAGCTAATAGGCAAAAAGGTGCCACATATCTCGTGTTCCTCCTCGAGTTTCTGTTAGAAAATCATGTTAAACAATGCATTTGGAAAAAAAGCTTTTTGTCCTATGTACAACTACACTACTGAGCTGCTTATTTTCTCTGTGTTTGAGGATTTACAGCAAAATCAATTCATATGGGTTGGGAGTTAGATATCTTTTGTTCCTGTAGCTTCAAGTAGTCGGTGAAGTGAAAGTTCTTTCACAGTGTACTTTGAACACTGCTTTCTTCCTTCTGAGATGCTTGTTTAGTGTAAAGTGAGCCATTTTAGACTGTTAGTGTATAGTTTTTCATTAAGGATGAGAAAAGGAACATCTTTTAAATATTGACATTACAGAGTTCTTGTCAAGTAAAGGGAAACTCACCCTACTACTCTCTTGCTTATACTCTCATAATTTGTCTTGAATAAATGATCAAATGTATTTAAATATGCGATGACTTATTTTACTTTGGGGAAAAGTCTTCATGGGATTATTACCCTGCTTCTGTTTTTTGCTATATTTTAAAATTTAATATAATTTTTTTTTTCAACTGGCAGAGATGTCACTGTGCCCAGATCTTACAGCTTTGTCTCCCTTGATGGCAGTTCTCGTTGCATTTTTTCAAGCAATCCTGATAAAGATGTATAATAGTACTTTACTTTTTTGCTAATAACAAACTATTGCCTGAAATGTCCATTTGTGAAAAGCTTTCCACTTGCTTACAAACAGCTCAGCTGAGTGTGAGCAGGGGAGGGTAAAGAAAAAGGTGGCATTTAGATTTTAATACTGAGTTAAGATGTTAAAGAGTTGAAATTACTGTTTTCTTCTCCAACTTTGTACGTGTTGATGCTGTTGAGGGCATCACCACCACAATGAAGTAGCACATACGGCAACACATGCTGATCCTCAAATCCAACTAAGTGACAGTAAATGCCCTACCTCATGTCTGAGGGGTTCATGGGTGAGGCCAGTGGGAATTATTTAATGCACAGCAAACATGAAGGACAACCAGAGAGTGAAAAAAAAGGGCAGAGAGAAGGGCTTAGGTTAAAAAGAAAGGGCCTCTGGGAAATTGGAGGTGATGGTGTGTTGAACTTTGATTTAGTTGCTGCATTCCTGGCAGTAATAGACTTATCTCCAATGTATTCTCTAGGGATATAGGTACAAAGCATGCATTTGTACTGTTTCTAAAGTGGCTTTTTGTGGCTGCACAGTAAATCTAACAGCAGACTTTAGGAGAGGGTTAGAAGTGGAGATGCAGTCCAAGATGAGCTCTGTGGTGGAGGAGGAGTGGGCAGCTCCTGGTGCAGGTGACACTGGTGGCTCTGGCAGTGCCATCCCAGGACAGGACGCAGCTGCAATGGGGGAGGTCTGGACAGAGGGAAGAGGGAGACCCACATGGAATGGCTCTGTGGGCCATGGCTGAGCACCCACCCACAGCCTGGGGTGTGCCCTTGGGGTGCCCTGGGGTGTGCCAGCCTGTCTGCTTGGTGCTGCAACCCAGCCTAGGAGCCAGGGGGGGACAATGGGATTCCCTCAGAAATGCATTCTCAGCCCAAGTTAAAACCTGAGGGTGCACCTACCCAACAGCTGCAACCTGTTGTACAGGATGATAAATGTTCTGTGAGCATCATTCCAACAGGCAACACCAGAGAAGCGAGAGAGTTGGAAATTAGTTTTGATTTTTGTTTTTTTTTAGCTGTTCTGAGGTGTATTATGAGTCAAGTAACATTAGACCAGCCAGAAGTGTGAAATCCACTAATGCATTTATGATGATTTTATGTTGAAGAGATGCTTCAGGTTAGATACTATTTATATACATATATATATATATGTTTTTAGCTACTAGGGTTCATTTAGATGGGTTTGTTCATGGAAGATTTTCCCTTTGAAATGTTACTTCAAATTGCCTGGTTTGTGTGGGAATGAAAAATTTTGTTACTTCAGATAACTTTTAATAACCTTTAATTGCTACTCTATTTATACTGACTTAAATTTTAAGGATGAGATTAAAATAACTTGCTATAATGACAGAAGGTAGCTTAACATTTATAAGGCCTCAGTCACTCTGCCTTATGAAGAAAATGCATTTTATCCCTTTGATTTTTTTAAAAAAAACCTTGGATGTGATAGAGTTTGGCTGATTCATTTTGGTTCTTGTATTTCTCATGGAGGAGAAAAATCACCATGATAAATGGATATTTTATGGATTTGATGAATGGTTACTTCCATATAATTATCAGGCAATAGTTTCAATGAAAGATGCTGGGAAATGGAACTTTTCACTTCAGATAACCATCCACCCTGTCTGGCAAGAAAAATGGATCTCTATTTTCAACATATTACTGTGGATCAAGGCCCATGAAGGGAGGGCACCTTTTGGTAGGTTGTGAAGTGTAGGATGGATTTGAAAAAGTGCCTGTCTAAATGAAGTTGTGATGAAATTCTGAAGAGAAAAACACGTACAGGCAGTGCTGAGAAACTAGGTTTTTAAAGAGAGCTGATTTTAATACATATCCATCAGGCAAAGGATTAGTTTTTATAAGAGGCACCCAAATAAAGTGGTTCACTTTTGATCCTGTATGTCAGGAACGTGTCAGGAAATGTTAATAAGGATTAATTCAGGAAAAATAAAATGAATATTTCTTTCTTAAATTAGTTTAAAAATAGTAATCTATGATTTTATTAAGTATTATGTTTCTAATTTTCAGTTTCTTTCTGAAAAGACTTGTGTCAATTGGTTATTTTGCATTAAAAACAGGATAAATCGGGTAACAGCTTTGCCAGTGTTTACCTCTTGTTATAAATCCTGTTAAAATCCTAAGGAGATTGGCTTTTGCAATGTTTAGAGAAGTTCTGTTCTAGAGAATTGTGACAAGGCTCACAAGGGTTGATGTTCACCTCTCCTGTGTTAAGGACCATTAGAAGTCATACATTAAAATTACTCAGTTTGGACAAAAGTGTTTCTTTCCAAATGTTCTTTTGTGACTGAAGATATGGCAGTGTTCTGTAATATAAAAAAACTGGGAAAGTGTATTCATTTGTCAGTTTGTGAGGATTGAGAGCAGTGCTGTGTTGGAGCTCCACCAATTTTATGGTTAATGGGAAGGGGCTGTCAGTGTCTTGGATGTATCTAGTAATTTCCACATAGATATTAATTTTACACTAATTTTAAAATTAATTTAAATGTTTTTCTTAGTGTCTGGTATTTAGAAACATGAAGAATACCTTTACTCATAAATTCTGCTGCCTGGTTTGAAAGTTTTATGCATGTGAAGAAAGAAGTTTTGACTGTGGTGGCTCAGTGAGACACGGCTGCCACAGGGGAGTGGAGTGGAACGGAACTGGTTGGATCAGCAGCTCTCCTGCCATGCAGTAAATCTTTACTCAGGACTTGCAAGCCAACATTTGTGCCTTAAAAATACCCGACTGCAAGCAGTTAGTGATTTGTACCACGGAAGAGCTTGCAGTTTTCAGCAGTAGGTGATGAAGGAAAAACCATCAGGAGGATAATTATTTGTCATCATTTTTATCTGGTGGTCCCCAGGGTGAGATCACTGAGCAATTATTTCCATGAGCAGTGACACCACAGGGGCCTGCTCTGCTGGGACTCCATACCTGAGGATGAGTGTGTCTTCATTTCCTCATCAGTGGTAAAAGAGATCCTAGGATGCAGCTTTTCAGCAGTAGCATTTCTGCTTTTCCTTCTGCAGAACATGGGGGATTTGTTGCCAGGTTTGGTTGACTCACATGGGTCCCAAACATGTTTGGGTAAGGACAGACTGACTCATGGACATCCATGTGATATCCACTGTGTTCATGTGTAGAACTCAGACCTGACTTTCAAGCTTCTATATTTTTATTTTAAGCATAGATGAAGCAGAAAAGTTCACACTGAAGTGTTGAAAAGGAATTATCTTATGGTGTGATGTTTCAGTAAATTGAAATTTATTTCTATTACAGGAGAAAAAAATCAATGATCAACCATTGTGTCTGTACTACAGATGAAGCTTTAGGCTATAATACCAACATGAACTTACAAAAATACCCCTTGCTTATCATGTAGCAATAATTATCTTAGTAAAAGTATTTAATTGAACTTCACTTTGAATAAAATGGGAATTTTAACCTTATGATAATATAAAGTGCATATTGAGTGGGTTTGTTAAAAAATTATAACAATTACATGAAAAGGAGAAAGAAATCCCGTAACTTCTGTTATATTCTTTATAGAACAGTGTATGAACTGAGATAAATTGCAATTGCAGAATTTGTTGTTGTGGTGTGTTTTGATGGAAAAGGAGAAAAGAGTTTTTCAACTTGTAGCTCTTTGTGTCTCTTTTGTGATGTATGACAAAGGTGCTGGAACTCAGTTTGAATAGAAATGAGTGACTAATCATCTGAAATTTTCATTACTGTTTATATTTTTTGCAGGAATTCCATTATATAGGGCTTCTGTTTTCATAGGGAAGTGTAGTGGTGTATTATTTTCCTCTCATAAGTGTGAGTTACTCTCATGTTCTATGGAATTTGAGGAAATGAAGCTGTGATGAAGAAATGGCTTTAGTGGTGATATGATCAGAAGAATTGTGCTTGCTGCATACTGAGGAGTGAGTTTTCTGCAGCCTTTGTGGGAGATGTAAGGAAGAGGGATTTAAGGGATGACAATTCTGCATGTTTTTCAAATGTAAATTAACATTATTGTCCTCACACCTCGGTGCTGCTTTTTCAAGTCCACACAAACCAGTTCACCACAATTAGGATATGACAACCTGATGCTGCAGGTGTGCCTCGGGGGTTGTTTTGTATCACAGTCTCAATATTGTGTTTATTGATGGAAGAGCTGCTGATCCTGTCGGGGTTCTGTGCGCTGGCATCCTTCTCCCACTAGGGTGTACAAACAGCCTGTGCAACTCCAGGCAGTGGCAGAGACAGGATTTTAATTCTGCATACACTTCACTAGTAACAAGCCAGCCCAAATTAATCATTTTTCTCTAAAACAAGCAAGCAGGTGGAAAGATGTTGATTTCTGAGGCAGAAATTGCTTAGAAAAAAAAAAAATCCAGAAAGCATTGCATTTCAGAGTAAATTAAAAGCATATATTTCAGCCTCTGCAGCCCCTGGAAACTTGATGTATTGTAAATGTTACCATGCATTCCAAATCTCCTGAAAGCTGCCATCTATTATAATGAGATTAAAGGGCTGAGAGCCTCATTCAAGTAAATCTCATACAAATCTGAGTGGATCCCTTAAATGTGTTGAGTAGGATTCTTAAAGGGTACATATCTAGCCATATGTATAGGAGTACCAATCATTATTCCCCTAGTCGAGTTCACCTGAATATTTTAATGATAAATAGGATTGGAGCTAGAGCTAGAATGTGTAACAGCAAAGTCCTCACAAGTGATGACTGATTTGGTGACCTGAATTTCTATTTCCCTGGCTGAAGTTCCATTTAAAGACTTCCCAGAGGATCCTTATTGTAGAGTTTGATGTGAACCTGGTGAGATGGTAGTTGGCTGGTCCTATGTTCCTACATCCTTTATTCAGGGAGATCTGTCTCCTGGTGCCCATGCTCTTGCACTCTGTAGCTCTGCTGAGGAGCTTGTTAACTTTACTGGGAGCTTCTGCTGGGAAAACTGGTTTGCTGCGCCCAGATTCTGGCACTTGCTCTGTACCAGAGGCGTGGCTGCCTTTGGCAGGGATATTGAGATGTGAGCTGTAAGACAGGAGAAGGAGTGGTGGGGAATATGTGACCTGAGCTGCTGGGAAGGTGCTGTGGGAGTAGGAGGAAAGGGAATGCAGCTTGGTGTTGGTGTGTCCAGCCTTCTCAGGCCACTTGCCTGCTTGAGTTGAGAAGATATTTTTATGCAAAACACCTACATTTTCTGCCCTATGCCCAGACCTACTCTGTTGTTTTGTTTTTTTTTCTTGATGTTTTATGCATCTCAACTGAGAACTTTAATGATTTCAGGTTGTCTTTCCTGATATATGACTTAATTTAGCACATTCAAATTCAACACCAGTGTGTGGCCTAAACACTTGAAAGCTATTGAGAAGCAAGAAAACTGAAATACAAGCACATCTGCTTTTCTGTCAGAAGTTTTGTAATTAGTGACATGAAGACACTTGAACATTAAGGTCAGTCTTTATGATTTGGGCAGGAGCAGGAGTTTAGAATGCAGTGTAACGGGTCTGGTTGCAGTTTCTGGAATTCATTAACAGCTTGTTATTTTAACCTGATAATATACTCCAGCTGAAAAATGAACTTGGGGAGATGCAAAAGGCATAAATAAAAATGTAGAGAATGCTGTTTTTACTCTTATTTCCCAGCTGACAAGAAAAGCTCGTACTTAAGAGCAGAGCTGTGAGCTTTCTTGAGGCAGCACTGGAATAAATCAAACAATGTGATGAAAGTGGGGGAGAGGTGAAGTACGCATTCTCAAAGTAAAGTTTTTCTTGTCTTGGGATTTTGTACACCTTCCCTTGTGTCTCAGTCCTGCCAGTTCCTCTTCTGGGACGTTGCTTTTTGTTGCTGCTGTGAAACAGTTTCTCCCAGAAACCAAGGACAGCCTAACAGCCACACACACACGACTTCATTTTATATTGGAATATTATCTGCTCAGTTTTCTGAAGACAGGCCCACAGTGTCATGGGTGCTCTTCTGGCTCCCCCCTTCATTGCTGGGGAGGGCTGGTGGCCTCTATCCAAGGCAGGAGTAAGAGATGTGATGCTGGGAAACATTGAAGTGTATTGTAGAGAATGAAGGAAATAAAAATCTTAAAGGGAGAGGTACACACCACAAGTTTGTTCAGCCAATTTAAACACCACCATTTTTCCAAGGGAATAGGAAAGATGCAATCAATTGACTGTTAATTTAATTATACACGCTTGGAGTGTTAATATTCTTAGTTTACCTTCTCATCTACAAAACAAATACAGCTTATTATTAAATTACCACTGAAGATTAAGGCAGCTGTCTGTAGTGCTCTCTACTTGGGAATGCATGACTGCATGTATGATAATGTGGTTTTCAAGAAGAATGTAGTAAATATGCAAATTCTTCTTTCTTTTTCCTCCTCATTTCTAAACTTTTGAGATTTGACTGTGAAATGTGTCAAAGTAATTTATTTTTGATCAATGCTCTTCATCTATGACTGTCACAGTTGACATTTCTGGGTGATTGCAGATAGAGTTCTGCACCACTGTCTTGTCCAGCCCTTCATACGGAACTCAGACTCTTGGGGGAAATGATCTTCTGCCTCTTCTGTATTTGGCAATTACTCAATAGAGCAGGGTCTCTGAGTGACTAAAGGAACTTTCACCCTTCCCAAGCTTTCTTTTCATCCTTGTCTGTATGCTGTGGTGCTGCTGGCTGTGTGGGAGGTGGGCACTGCTCAGATGGGTGAGAAGAGACTGAGCACTCACCTTTGGAAGAAAGTGTAGCCCAGACATGCTGGCTGAACTTGCTCATTGATTAAAATCCCTGCATTTGACCAGTCCATACATGGGCACAGCAGAGCCTGAATTCATCTGCTCAAACTTCAAGAAGGCTTTTCCAGAAGAAATCTTCAGTTTTTGTGGCATAATTGTTCCTATGTTGTATTGTTTTGTATTGAGAGTGACCACAGACTGTATTGCTCTGTAATTGTAGCAAAATTTATTAAAAAGACCTTTTGGCTTTAGTGTTGCCCCTCAGTGCCAACTGGATGGTCTTGTGGATTTATTTAGGTGTGGTAAGCACTTTGTCCTGGTGTTCAATTTGTGCTCTGAGCTGTTGCAATATAGGTCCACTTTTATATCAGTATCTCAAAGGAACCTATTCTTTAACTCAGTAGAGAAAAGGCTTAATAAACTCCCAGTGATCAGAATTTAATTGAATTTGCTCAATTAGAAAAAAGCATTAAATGAATTGGGGAAAAAAGGAATATAATACTGAAAAATTAGGCTTTCGGAAATAATTTTTAAATTATACACCAAAGAACATTTTTATCTCTCCATTATTAATTAAAGAGGAAATCAGATTTAAATGGGTTACAGAATAATCTGACTGAGCAGCCTGCTGCTATGGCCTCATGCCTACAGCAGGGACAGACAACAGGTGGGTCCAGGATGTGTAAAGCCTGTGTTGAGCTGCACTGCTTGAAATAAAGTTATTCTGATACTTTTACCTTTATACAAAGTGCCATTAGAATAAATATTGGGCGTACACTGGCAGGGTTACACTGGATAGAATCTTACGAACTTACAAAGTTCTCTCTTAATATGTATGCACAAAAAAAGTCACAATAATGCAGGGTTTGATTTTTATTGGTTTCAAATGATTTTAATAGTATTGCCTAATTGATGTATAAGTTGCATTTGTGGGGTGCTAATGTAATTGGAGGAAAAAAATAAACCTAATAGAGCACTTCTGTTTTTCTTGTCGACATAAAAGAGATGCCCAGAACAGATCATGTGTAAGCGTATTACATGATTGAAAATTAGGTCTAATTTGATTGATGGAATTATTGATTTTGATACATGGTTAGACATGGTGATTTGTGCATGGAGAATTGTGTTCCTTAGGTAAAATTGGACATGTAATAAAAGAATCTCTTTCAATAAATAACTTAAAATCAACATGCTTTAGGTAGATATGTTTCTAAATGGGCACACTGTGTCTCTGAAATTTGTCCCTGACTGGCTTGGCTTGTATTGTTCCTAAACCATTTGACCAAGGTACATAAAGACATAAGGAAATGTAGGAGTAACTCTGCCTCTTACTATGTTCTTCTACCATCCCAACAAACTCTTTATGCATGTGCCTGATTTAATAACAGTGGTCACTGATAGTGAGTGCTTTTAATAAGGATATGGCATAAAAGAATCTGAATAGAACAGACACAGACAAATCAGAATTTGCTTCAGTGAGAATCCTACACGACTATTCCTCTGGAAGTTATACAATAATTTAGTTAGATTAGCCCCATGTGAATGCTGAGGTTTTCTGGGGTTTCTCAGTAAAGGAGACTTCATCTTCTCAAGATTTAATCTGAGATCTGTGTGAATGCTATAATTTTGAAGGTTTTACCAATACCAATAGTTTTCTGGTTACTAGAATTTGTCAGGTCTCTGAGATTTGCACATTTATATAAATCTATGAGTTCTTCAAAGACTGTTTGGAGATTATAAAATTGTTTTTAAGAAAAAATGCATTTCAATCTATAGTTGTGGTACAGAATTACTGAAAGCAAAAATCTGTGTTTTAATTTGCTTGGAAACAAGCCTGATTGCTATGAAATGCTCATGTTGGGTGGATCTCAACTGAAACATGTCTATGGTCTCAAGTTTTGGGGTCAGAATGTGGCACTGCTGCACTGAGCCTGCTCTCACTGCGGATGCTGGAAGCAGAAACAGCTCAGGGCTGCTGCTTTTAAAAACCTGCCGAACTCTGGGCTTGCCCATGGTCTGTGCTGTGCTTTGGAGCGCTATACATAGATTTCTGAGCTATTTAATGGCCCAGCTTTGGAGCTGAAATCAGGCAGAGCAAAGCTGTGGCTGAGCTGCTGGATCCTGCAGGGAGGTGGGATAATTACCTTGAGTGTAATAGTGAGAAAATCCAGTTACAGCTCCAGGTCCTGAACTGAGAACAGCACAGTGCTGCACTGAGCTGCCTGGTGGTATTCCATAAGTCTGAACTCCTGCTTTGCCTTGGTCTATTATATCTCTTAAATTCCCCTTTTATTATTTTCTGTTTGAAGATGACCTGAGGTTTTAGTACTTACTGTCTTCTAACGCCTGGGGAATTTGTCTGCCAAAAGAAAAAGCGGCATTAAAATAAAACACAGTTGTAGCTGCTTCACTGTTCCCTGGATTAGGAAATGCTAAATATGAAACCAAAACCCGACCAGTTCTCTTTAACAATTAAATAGCTTTTTTTCTGAGAAATATATTAGGTATATTTTAACAATAACTTTTGGAATACTTAATTTTAGTGCTAACTGTAACTGTGATTTGCAATGTCTCCTGGTGCAATTTTTCTCTGTTAATAACTATTCATTACAGCCAGCTACTATGTGATGTATATTATGACATAAACTTCAAAATGTAATATACACACAGGCATTTCAAACTGCAGTAATTCTGGAGTCTCTGTGTTTGGTTATCATAAGTTTCCCATACTTGTAAAGAGTAAAATGTAATGGCTGCATTAAAAAAAAAAATCTGAACATTGTAAAATCTTAACAGAAAGCAGATGAATTGCAGTTGAATTGGGGATAACCAGTGAAACTCAATTTATGGTGAATTTGCAGGGGAGCAAGTTGCTCTGGGGCACTTTCTGAAGAGTATTTAGTGAGAATCCAACTATTTGGAGGTGGCAGACAATTTATCTGCAGGGAGGAATGAAGCTATGAGGATTGTTGTTTTTTTTCTTGGCAAGTTATTTACCTAGTAGTGGTTTAGGGTTTATACAATGTATTGTTTTATTTAGTTTAGGGTTATTGCAGTAGGAACAAAAGGTAACTGGAGCTGTGGATTTGTGAAGCAGTGCCAAAGGTGTGTGTGCAGGTTTGCAGTTTTGCTCAACTACAGGTGTAACTCTCAAGCTGAAGATTGTTTGCCCTCAATGCACACCACTCACTAGGGCAAATATCCTGACTGAAATCCTTCTCACCCTTGTTCTCTTGCCAAACATCTGCATTGCTAAGGGTGGCAACAGGAAAGAAGTTTTCACGTTCTGCATCTCTTTAAGCGTTGCTGAAGTTGCTTTAAGTGCTCTTTTATTTTCTCCCACATGCTGTCCCTGCCAGGCTCTTGTTCTTCTCCTCTCTTGCTCTGCAGCTGGAACCCCCCACTGAGGCTGCTCCATGGTTCTTTGAGATGCTTTTCACCTTCTGGTTAATTTTTCCTTGTTTTCCCTTCAGATGTTCATTTCCTCTACTACCTATGGCATTAACACTTGTTTCTGTCACCTGAAGCTCTGCTCCTTGCATGGGAAGAGGCAGAATTATCTTTCCCTTCCTAAAACACTGTCAATCTTTATCTTCTTCCAAGGTCTTTCACTTGATGATTTTTCCTTGCAGATCTTAATTTTTCTTGCACCTGCCCAAGGTTTCTTTCCTTATTGCCATGATTTAATTCCTGCTTTTCTCAAGGGAGCTTTGCTTCCCACAGCTCTCCAGCTTTTCCTCTGTCCCCTGTGCAGTGCTGCTCAAGGAGATGAGCAGTGACATCTCCTCCCTCTGGCATCTTGGGAATGCTCTAAACCCCCTTTTCTGGAAGTTGGCTGAGTCTGTAATGTAATAAAATGTGTAATCTGATGTACTCAGGACTGCAGCTAAGCTAGGCACAGCCTGACATAAAAAAATAAAGGAGACATGGGAACATGGAAGTTATGGAGAACCTCTAAAAATGTTACCCTGTGGATCCAAAAACCTGTGTCTTTTTTTCACTCTGTTGTAATGATGTATATGATGGTAACAATACACAGTGATTGTTATTAAAAAAAAAAATCATTTCAATTACAACAAAAATGCAAGGTCTGCCACCCAATCCATGGCAAATGTAGTTGAACACTTTTGTAAGGTTTCCTGGCTAAAGCAAAAGTCTATTTTAAAGTTATTAAAGCTCTATAATGAGCTAGCTTTCTAAGGTCACCGATAAAAATACAATATTCTGTGGCTCAGTGCAATAATTCAGTGAAATTAACCAAGTAAGTGGTCAATGAAGCAAATGATTAAAAAGCAGAAGATTAAAAAATGAAGATTAAGAAGGGAAAAAATTGTGTTTTCTATTACTGTACATTTTGTAGGTCATAATTAAAGTCCACCACATAGAGTAAAAACACTCTTATAAAATGTATGAAATTACATAGGGGTGCTTCCATCTTTGCCTGCTGTATCAAACTATGCATGTGTTGCTAACTTTTAAAGACTTAAAACAATTGCAAGAGAATTTGTGAACAAAGGAAAAAGGGCATAAATTTTTAAATGGTCTTAAGCAGCTATTCCAGCTTTTCTGCCTTTCTGCTGGTTAGTTTTGTTTGAGTTTTGGTATTTTTTTCTATCTCTGGGAATGCTAATTGATTATCTTGTGCATTAAAAAATATAGTGAGGGCTTCAGACCTTATTTAAGCAATTTAAGGCCATGTTCATCCCTGATCTCTTCAAACTCTTTGCAGCACTAGTGGCTGTGTGAATTGAGCAGCTGCAGAAGAGAAGGAAGAGAGTGATCCTGCCGGAGGCGATGCCAGTTGAGATGGCTGGAAGTCAGCAGGAGCTATAACTTGACAGTCTGAGCTATTTCTTTTAAAATTGTGGTGGTGCTAGATATTGTTGTTGCTCAGAAAATTAATTTTGACTTCCCAGTGCTGGTGGTAATAACTTAGAGGCTCTCAGGTGGCACTTTTGGCTGTGCTACACTTGACCTCATGCAAAGAACTGCTGCAGGCTTGGGTTTTACGTCATCTTTTGGTATTGCCTCTTTCCAGTGACACCTGTGTCTGCATATTTGCTGGAATGCCCCTAACTTTATGTACTTTGCACCAGGAGAAATTTTTAACTCTGTTTATAAAATAATGGCCTGGATTTTCAGTGTCAGGCTTCCTCAGTTCGTACTGGTGTCAGTGGAAACTGTTTGAGTTTAACAGAGCAGAATTTCAAGCCATTAACTGTGAACATGTAAACAATTGTCCTCAGGCAGTTGGGTGTGAATGTAATGGCTTGAGTCATGTAACACTAATTCTATAACCAATTAGGGACTATTACTCAATAATTTTGGCATTATTAATTTCTTTTAACGAATATTTACCAATATTTCAACACTGTAGGTATTAGGGAGTCTTTGAAAGTCTCCGTTTTCATAATTAAGTGTGATTTTTGTGGTTACCTTTAATATCCCAACTTGGGGACTTCAATTGAATCTAATTATGTTTCATTTGAAAATAAGATATTCCTCAGACCAAAGCTTTACATCAGGGCTCATTACTAAAGCAGCTCATTATTTTTAATGAGCAACTTCATTACATCTGATTCTGCAGAGAACGAGGCATAAATCCATCGATGCTGAGAAGCTCAAAGTTTGGTAGCCAGCAGCATATGGCTGACAGCCTGAATTGGGCAACAAAGATGAGGAGGGTTAAAAAACCCAACCCCTTAGGATTCTAACCCATTCCCACAGGTGAGTTAGTCTGCAAAATAATTTTCCAGTTGTTTTTTGTTGGGCTGGGATAGTTGTATATTCTTTGTGTGGTTATATATTCCCCCTTTTAAGTTGTCTCATTTTAGAAAAGGAAGGGAAAGCAAAATTCACAACAGAACATAATTTTTTCAGGGAAGTTCTACTCCAAGGAAGGAGGTTACAGCATTTTCCTGCCAATCTCAGTGCCTGCTGGGAGTGTTACAATGTGTGTTCTGTTCCCTAACACAGCATTTTTGTGTTGGGGCTCTGAATTAGATCACAAATGTGTAAAATCGTGTTACCTGACAACTGCCTGGGGAGGGTACAAATTAGCAAGGCCCCAGGTAAACATGGTGTTAGTGCAGCACAGAGCAGGTATTTATTTGTGTGCTCCTGGCAGGAGCTCAGTGCTGCTCTGAATCTGCTGGGGATCCTCTGAAGGCTCAGGAGCTCTGTGCTGGGAGGAAAAGTCTGTGACTGCATCTCTGCTCCATTAATGCATTGTTAAAAAGCAACAGGTGTTATTAAACTGTGAGAAATACTCAGAAAATGTGCTTACCTCTCAGTCTGATCAGCCTTTTTGTGTCTTCTTGGATAAACAAGCTATTTAGTTAATTTATTAACTGAATTTATTAGAAACTTTTAGCTTATTTTAGTGCTAGGGTCATAAAATTGATGGTGTAGCATTTTTGGCTTTGATGCTCCAGCCTTATTCAGTGTTTTAATAAAAAGCTGGCTGGTAGAATAGAGAATACACTTAGGAAATTTGGAGGTAGAATTTGAACTGAATTTTCTTATGTTGGAAGAATCTCCTAAAAATTCAGAGAGAGTATAAAATAACCTTGATAAAACAGTGACATGGTCTAAAATCATCAAGATCTGGAAAGGTGGAGCTAAATGCCCTAATAGAAGATGGGAAGAACTTGCTAGAAAGCAAGAGTGGACATTCATGAAGGTGTGAGCAGAAAATTAACTACATACACATCAGTAGTTTAATGATGATCAAAAAATGAGGCCTGATACTGGCCAAGCTCTTTCTAGAAATGAAACCTCTGCATGTTTGTGTTGAAGTTTTGTGTACTTTTCAGTGAAATAGTCCCAAAGACTTGTCCCCCTCACTTCTGTTTTCTCTTCTTTTACACGCCATTTTAAGTTACTGGAATCAGTAAATGAAACAAAACCAGAAAAGAGATTTTGTTATTTTTGTGAGTGGACTGTTTCCAAAACATCTGATTAATCCCCCTACTTATGTGGTTGGTAAAGCAAACTACAAAGCAGTTCACTTGCAAAATACTTGGAATTCTATTTTTCCTATTTTAAGGATTTTCTGTTGCATAGATGTTCATTCACTGGGTGAGCATTCCAATATCAGGGTAAATCTTGCAGCACAGAGAATTGCAACACTGCAACCACAGTGCTAAACTTCTATGAAGGGCACTGTAGCACTTGTATGGGGTTTGAACTGCTCCTGAGGCACTGAAGTCCCACCTAATCTAGCAAAATCTTGCTTTAGTGTTACTGAAGTTGACATAATTATCACTGTTATTATTTCTTGCCATCTGGAACTTCAGGCACAGTTCAGACTGGGAAGTGTGTTGGTATCACATTGAAGAGTCGAGTCCTTCTCACATTGGCTGCAGTGTCTGTCAGTGCAGTTTTGTGGTTTGCTCTCTCTGACTGGAATTAATCACTGGCCACTGGTAATGCAATGTTTGTTTTCTGTTACATGAAATTTTTATGCAAATCCCTGACAGCAGGTAAAAAACAACAGGAGAACTACACTGGAGTGTCTTTATATACAAAGAAGTCAGGCTTATTTCCTACCTCACAGATATGCTTTCACTTTCTTTGAACTTCAAGTGCCTTTGTTCCGTCTTTCAAGCTCATGATAAAACCTTCCTACCTGTATATTATTTCTGTTTATTAATTTCTCTCCTTATGGAATAGCAGAGCATTTCTACAACATATAATCATCTCTTTAAGTGATTCCTTCTCAAACTAGAGCTGAATGAACACAGTTTTCATTCTGTTGAAAAGTTTCTTTCAAGTTTATTTCTGAATGAGAACATGTCAGAGCTGGAATTGATCAGCAATGATGCTGTCTATTCAAGTCAGAAGCAATTATCAGTAGACTTAAAAGATAATGGTATCTGTGGAACAAAGCTGATAATGAGCCTGAAATTACATTTAAAAGGTTATTTCATGCAGTATTTTATATCCTATGAGATGTAGTGAGTACACATAATGCCTCTGTAGCAACCTCCAGTAAAGCAGAATTTCTTTTCTCTAGAAATCTTGGTATCTTGGGGTCACTCCTTGAAAATCAACCTCTAACCCTGAAAAAGTTGGCTCTTGAGCAGAGCACTACAGAAGTCTGCATAACACACACGCTTCTCAAAACCTGCAGATGTGACAAAACAGAAGTCAGACCTAACAACAACTAGACTCTTCTGTCTGGGTTTGGTTGTGTTTGTTTAGTTCTGTGTAGATACAGGTTGTGTGAGCCTTGAGGAATGCTGTAGAACTGCACCCTTTGTGATAGAAACCCCTCTTTCCTGGATTCTGAATGGGAGATGGAAGAATGTTTGATTTATTCATTTTTTTTCTATTACTTTAGTGCCACTAGACATACACCCATCAGTTTGATAATTAGGCTTGAATTTTGATGCACATTCCTGTGGTGGGAAATTTTTAGGTATTTAAAGATTTGCATTGAATGCAAAACTCTTTTGAATTTGTTCTCAGATTTTAAGACATGGAGTTTTTACTCCAAGGTGCTCTTGATTTTGCTTAATTGGATTGAGGTTTTCCCATGGTAGCCCTTAATCTCAGCATGGATATTCTGTGGGAAAGGGGTGTTTGGGAACCAGTGGAAATACATATTTGAGTGGATGTTTGTGTAGTAACTAATCAGAAAAAGCTAGTTTCTCTCTTTTGTCTTTATCTGACTCAGTGTAGGAGCTACAAGTATGAAAATGATATATAAGAAAAACACAGTTTGAGCAAGAATGATTGTTTTAATTCATTTCAAGGCTATAATTAGCTCTAATTAATATTCTCATGAAATATCTGTGCTTTCACTAGCATGGCAATCAAATACCTGAGGCTTTACACATTTGCCTTCGGAAGAATTATTTAAGGAGCAAAAAAGTAGAAAATTCAGCCTTATTTAAATATCAATCTCAAACCCTGATAAGCATTGTTAGTTGTCAATTTTGTCCTAAAGGAGGTGAAAAGAAAGAAAATCGTATGAATTTTTAATTATTTTTTAAAGAATAATCTGTCTGAGAAATGTAAAATCATATTGGCATTCTGCATTTTCTGTTTTGAAGCTTTTTTTCCCCCCAGTCTCCACAGAACCTCCTCAGAAAAAAATGTAGGTAACAATCTGTGAACCAGAAAATATTACTGTGTTCCCTCTTCCATGAGGAGGGAGTCAGAACAAGTAATTGAGTGAGAAATATTTTTTTAAAATTCCAATGAATTTAAGAAAATGTCGCAGAAAGGAAGAAATAAAGTTTGTAAAGCATGGACACAATCTTCTATGAATAATATAGAAGGAAGTTCTTTTTAGGGAATTCAGAGATTTGAAAGGCAGTTTGTTTCATTGAAAAGGAAGTCATTAGTAGCTACCTTGCCTCAAAACAGACAAAACTCAAACCCCAAATGCCCAACTATATAAACCTCAAACAGAAAACACAGTTGAAGTTTGTATTTTTTGGTGATATCTGGAAAACCACAAGATCTATAGAAGAGGAAGGTAACATTACTATAGTATGTAATTTTTAAAGGACTACCTCCACACTTGTTTGTATTTTTTGGTCAGCAAGCAACTTAATTTGAGCCCTGCAAAGCTTGGCTGATGAAGTGGGAAGGAGTCAGTGTTACTCTTGTGGCCTGAATGAATTCTGAGTATTCAGTGGGAAAATTCTTACCAAAAAACCAAAACTAGCAATAGGACAATGTGAGCTGTGATTTATTTGGATGAATACTACATTGCTAAAAGCACTTGTCTTTATCTGTCTTTTGCATTTTTGTGGTGAAATTATTTCTCCTGGGGACAGAAAGGGCTCATGTACATTGCGTATTAAAATTATGCAATACATGCATTTTATTTGGAGAGGTGGTGCTTCATATTTAGTATCCTCTATAAATAGGCACTGAATAAATGAGTGTTTGTGCAAGAACCTTAACAACATTTGTACCTGCCTGATTGCAAACTGGTGCATGACAGATGAACAGCACTTGGAACACTTAACTGAAATATTTTGCTGTTGTTTCTCTACATGCATATGTAAATTATTTTTGCCATTTCTTTTCAGATTAAGTGGACACTTCATCCTGATATGAACAGATATTGGGATTTTAAATGTGGTGGGAAGGGGTTGATACAGCACCATCATGAGTTATGTATGTGCTGTAGTTTCATGAATTACATTTTATATAGTCTTTGAATGACATTGCTTTGGCTTGAGTGGCCCTGCTCCAAATATTCCAAATATCTATGGATGTTAAAATCAAAGGATTGTAATGAAATGAGGACTGATATGCTTAGTTGAATCTTCAGACTTAAAGTGGGATGGAAATATGGATTTCTGTTTAATGAAATAAATTGGTTCCTGTTGAATGATAGCAGAAGGCTCCTTTTCTAATTCCTTGCAAGTAACCTATAACATTTTTTAAACATGGACTTGATTATAAAAGAAATGGATTGGCATTTGACTTTCAAATGCATAATTCATCAAACTATCAAATGAATATTAGGTAAAACTAAGCTTTATATTTTGAAATTGCTTCTATATGCAAAAATCAGACCTATACAGCCATGACTTAAAATGAAACAAGAGATTTCTGCTAATGCAGGTGTGTAAAAGATGTGGTGAACTAGCAAACTTCAGTTAACAATGTTATACATAATGCACCTGATCTGCTTGAAAAATTTAAATTTTAGCAAGGCAGGAAAAAAGTTGATAGACTGGGTCATAAAGGTGATTTAATGAATGTGTTCATTATATTAAATGTATAAAATGATTATTAATTAACATAAATCACACTAATTCATATTAGATATTTTTATTCAATAATTATATTTAAAATAAAGAATTTAAAATTTTAATGCCAAGTTCTCATTTTATGTATGCAGCAATTCTGAAAACCTCATGCTTTTCATATCAGTTTTTCTTTTATACTAAGATTCAGCTTCCTTCAAAAATTCTTTAAATACATTTTCACAGCTCAGAAGTGGGTCCATAATCAGTGGGGAAATAATTATATTTGGTTCATCCTTTTCAGGCTGATTTTGCCTTTTCTTTGTGTGAGTGTGATCCATATTGTTCAATTTTAGTGAATCCACTGATCTCTGTTGGAGTGAGCTGCAAGAGGAGAGCATTGACTCAGCACTTCTCCCAGCATGTCCCACTGACTGCAGCTCCTTCAGGGGGCTGGAAATCCTGAATAATCACTTCAGTTGATCACTTTTGGGTTGCTGGCAAAAAAGGAAGATCTGGGTGTTTTGTATACTAAAATTTAACAGAAAAGTACTGTTTCAAATAATGGTGAATTCAACAAGCTAGAGATTTCCTAAGCATGAAATGCTCTTGCTCAGTTTTTGTAATATTGTTTTCCAAATAGAACTTAATGGATGCTAAGCAAATGGTGTAGCTGAGGTGGGTAAGGGACAAAAGCCAAGACAAATAATTGTGCAAACATGCAATTCTGTGCATTTTTGAGGAAGACAGTCCCATCGATGTGGAGAATAAAATGTACCTTTTGAGCAGAATTTTTGGAAAGAAGGATGCTGGTTTTTTAGATGTGCTGTTTGGTGTTTCTCAGGGAAAAATTGTATTAACTGAGTAGTGGAAAAGATTTTTTTTTTTTTTTTTTTTTCCTAAATTTGCATTTACCAGTAGTTTATCAACCATTCTAGTAGGTATATTTAACAGACCAAAGGAGAAGGAGCTAAATCCAAAACTGAGTAAAGGCAAAGATTTTTCTTAAAGCAGAACTTGGAAAGGAGTGCTGCTGTGCAAATTGTACTCTGAACTTCAACAATGCAGCTTATCATGCATGAAGCCTGATTTCAAGAGCCAGCTCATGACTGGCAGAGGGACAACCTCCATGGAAAAATGTCAGAATTTGTGGTTAAGTTAGCAGTGACCTTGTGCTCTGCTGTGCCAAGTGGGTTTGTGTGCTGCAACAGGCAATGCAGACAGGAGCAAACCAGTGATTAAAGCAGGTGCCCAAGTGGCACTTGGCCATGGAGAACCAGAGGAAAAAGGGAGCTAATCATTATTGGATTAGAGTTTCTTAATGTAGTCTGTGGATTACTGCAGCTGTAAATATTCCTTGGGAGAGCCCTGCTGCCAGGGCCTCAGTGATGAATGGCTGCCCTTGGAGCTCTCCTCCGGGAGTGTTTAGGAGCTGTGAAGGTAGAAATAGAATAAATAGAGCACACTCCCTCTCCCATAATTTATCCTACCTTTACACACTGAGTTTTACATTGGTTTGGTGTGTGTGTGTTTTTTGTTTGTGGATTTTTTTTTTTTTGGTGGATTTTTTTGTTTTGTTTTGTTTTGGTTTTTTGTTTTT
>PYHW01010821.1:1513419-1524239 GCA_013186435.1 Turdus rufiventris | reverse complement strand
TGGTAATGGTTGTAACATTTTAGAGCTAGAGACAGCAGACATGCAGAAACTCCATACATAAAAACTAAATTTGATTTAAATAGCACACGAGGAGAAAGAAAAATGTATTTGTATAGAAGCATGCTTGTGTTTTTGTTTTCACCATACCTACATTTAGTTCAAGATTACTGGAAAATAACTTGCAGAC
The DNA here is from genome assembly GCA_013186435.1 of Turdus rufiventris. Classification (NCBI taxonomy): domain Eukaryota; kingdom Metazoa; phylum Chordata; class Aves; order Passeriformes; family Turdidae; genus Turdus; species Turdus rufiventris. The sequence continues at coordinate 1,524,052 of PYHW01010821.1, read as the reverse complement.
AAAGAGCAAATGTGAAATGCACATACTGACTGTAATTCCCACAGCAAGAATTCACTGAAGGGTGATTTACAGAGGGGTCCTATCAGGAATTTTGACAGCCAGGATTTAAACCTCCATCTATGTAAGACTTACTGCCTGCACTGCAGTTGCATGAAGGAACAAAATGCGAGCTGATTGCAGCTTGTTGACAAAGTAATGGCTTTTTTAAAAACATCAAGCAATTTTCTAAATGTCAATCACAGTCTTTTCATGTTTTTTCCTCCTAGTGAAATGTTCAATTAAAACTCAGGTTTCATGATAAATAGATAACTTAATTAAAGAGATCTCTGTTATAAGGGACACCAAGGTTCAAGTCTCTGTTTGCAGCAGAATAAGGACTGACTTTCTAAATGTAGTCCAAGCTGGGAGCCTGGAAAGAAGATACTTCCTCATTCCCTCCAGAATTATCCTAAAAATGCTTCTCGTTTCCAAATTCAGAATGAAAACATGTCAAAAACTCGAGATTTTTTGTGTGAAGTAGAATTCTTCTGGCCAACCCTCTGTTATCATTTGTGGCAACCACTTAATTCTTATTTCCTGCAGTAAGTCCTGGTCCAGTCTAACTGATTTAAGTGGGGCAACCCTGTGCACCTAGCATTTAGAGTGATTTAGGAAATCTAGGTAATCAGGAATCTGCTCTAGGAGCAGTATTTAATGCCTTCTCAACTGCTACCTCATGAAGTGATGGAAATAACCCAGAACTATTCTCATGTGCATTTCAGTATTTCTGAGACTTGATTAGCACCTGTAGTAACATCCCTTGTCTGTTCCAGGGAGCACTTTGGAATCTGTGCTGCACAGGGAGAGCTCACAGAGGCAAGAAGTTGCATCATATTGGCTGTGGTGTGTAATTTAATTGATGCACTGCAGGCTGGCAGCTGACCCTCCAACTCTCATAGTCTTATTTTTCTTCTCTTGTACAACTGTTCATGATGTGCATGTGATTTAAATGCCTAGTTCCTTCCTACAGTATCCTTTTTCCTAGCCTGTCCGTTAAGTTGGGTGCCTGTGGTGGTTTTTCTCTTGGATGTGCTTTGCTGCCCTATCATACTGATATTGTTTTGTTCACCGACATAGACATAAATAAAAGTCTGGCTGTGTTTTCCTTTTTAGATGTCTTTTAAAACTGTATATCCTTGTGCACAAAACTTCTGCATTACTTATCTTTAAGGATTGCTTATGAGGAAAAAAAAATCTAGAAATTCAAACAACTTAGAGCCTCAAACTACGACGTGTCCTTTATTTTTAAATAAAAAAGCTTCAGTGTCAGAAACTCTAAACTAAGGTTCCTTAATTTCCTACAGACTGTGATTTTTTTCAAAGTAGTGATCAACATGTTCTGAGAAACAGTACCTGAGTACCTATTTCTGAGTATCTGAAAGCACTGAAACTGCTACCAGAACAAATTTATCACCCACAGAAACCTGAGTATAAGAATACGATGAGTAGATCTGCCTCTTAAATTGATTGCTGAAGCATTTTTCCTGCTCTTCATTTCAACTTTTTCTGAATAGACTCAAACTTTAGAAGGGAATGGGACATTACAGTAAATATTGCAATTCAAGCTTGGAGTCCATCTTACCCAGAAGAAAGTGACTTTTACATTTGGCATCTGTAAGAAATTAGTTAACTAGTATGATCAGCCTGGCAAATAAATATTGGGACTTAACACACATACCTGCAAAATATATTTGTCCATATACATTTATGTATAGCATGCAGCTAGACATATTTTAAATTCAGGATACTATCACTAAATACTGAACTGATCTAAAAACTGAACTCCCAAACACCAGACCCTTTCTGGGATGGGAGCAGCAGTAATTAGTGGTGTTGTTCTTGCAGGCTGACAGTGACATACTGGCTGTTTTGTTTGCCCTGGAATATGTAATGAGCATTCCCTTGGGATTCTAAAACAACGCCATGGATGAATTGGGCTCTATCGATTGAACCTCTGTAGCAGACAGGAATCATTTGGTTCCTCAACCTTTTATGCCTTCAGAGCAGGAATTGAAAAAAATGGTTTAATTAGAATGTGGGGAAGTATCCTCTTCAGTCAGCATCTGCTAACCAGACGTTGAACCAGGTATTCTACGAGTAGTTTTATTGATCAAAGAAGGAAACAAAAATTAGCCATTAGAATATGACATGTTCATAATGGAAGAAGAAAAGATCAAGTTGGTCAGTAAGAGACAACATGCAACCAGCTGCAGCGCTTTTGGTACCATCAAAATTTTAATTAGTTTGAGGGATTCCAGCAGGCGTGTCATTCTGGGGAGGTTTAAGGAGGTATGGATGTTTTATACTTTGGCTAAGTGTTCCTGCCCGATACACCATCCCTCTGCAGCTCCAAGGCAAATAGGAGTAAATATAAATTAATATAAGTGCACAGACAAAGCAGCATCACAATCATCACATTTTAGACAATTAGCAACTAATGCAGTAATTCAGCTTCTGTAAAACATTAGGTTTATGAGGTTTTAGGTGTTTGTGCTAGCACAGAACTTCTCAAATACATTTCAGTGAGGTCAGGAATTGTGTCAAAAGTAGCTAAGAAACAACTGTTATATCTTTCATGGATATTCGTTGTAAACAGGATTTTTGTGCAATACTCAAAATATTTTCTTGATACATCTTGGATGACCATCAATACTAGCTGATAATAAAATCAGTCTTGAACACTTGATTTTTTAATTTATTTGTTTAAACAGGGCTTCAATTCCCTGGTGCAATTATGGAACTTGAAATGTAATTCTTTTTAGATCTGCAATAGAATTAGACCACAGAAACCCTGTTAAGGGTAAAGCATGATAAAAAGAAACAGCTTCAAAGACCTCTTTTATATTGCTGTTGCCTCATGTCATGTTGTATTCTAAGCCTGAGCTCTGTTAATGTCTGTGAAAGGACAATAAGAAAAAAATCAGAAAGGAAAGAAATCTGTGTAGCTCAGCATTTCAAATAGTCACAGAAAAACATTTGCTACTGTCCTCATGCAATTTAACATTCTACACTGGGATATGCCTTTGAAATGCAACAGTGACTTCCAGCCTATTGACAGAATTATCAGTAATTCTCATTTAGTTAAACTGTAAGGAGACAGATACAACCTGGTCTTTATTCTGATGTCACACGGTGCGTGATGGAAATTTTCCTTTACATTACTGTTATAAAAATCGTGTCTTATTTTCAACATTTCAAAAACACTAAGCCTAAAACACATTCTGAAAAGTCACAGGAAAAAATACCCTCAGTTAGGATAAAGTCAGTAGACACCTCTTTCCTGACTGAGCATTTCCAGCTTAGGGAATGAAGGATGGCTCTGGTTGGCTGAATTTGTTCGCAGCCATCCTAAATTACTCCTAAGGAGGAGCAATTAATATCAGCCTTGTTCTGTCCTTCTGTATCTTGTTTATTACTCTCTGAATCAGCAGAAAGGGAAGATAAACATCCACAACATCCTGATTCCACTTAATCAGTATAGCTTCAAAAACTTTCAATGTATTTAAACAAGAAAGCAAAATGTACACGCAGGCAAGCAAGTTTTTCTGTAACACCTTAAAAGTGAAATTTGTCTCCATGACTGTCTTCAATAACCACTGATGCCTTTCAAACTTACATTTGAGAAATGTTCTAAGACTTCAGTCTTGTCTTGTCTGGCTATTTTTTTAAAAAAAACCACAGTATAAATTTAAAGGCAAGATCTCTAGTAAATAATTAATTTCAAAATATCATGCTTTTAAAGTTATGGTGAGGAAGTATTCAGTAAAATCCATTTCTGAGACTCTCCTATAACCTCTAATCCTTATGCGGATCATCTCTGATTTTAATAGTTGTTTCAAAGAAAGAATACATACATTAGATAGTCTGAATAAAAATCAGTCATTTCATAAAACTACATACAATAACTGTCCAATTTTAAGCCTATTACATGCATTCCATGAAGTTAAGAAAATAATAAGTAGAGTGTGAAAAGTCTGTATCGATAACTAAAAATGGAACTGCACTACCCATCTCAGTTGTGGAGGAAAACTCCTAGAAAAAGCTGGCTATAACCTGCTGGGACTGCAGTGCTGGAGCTGAGGGGAGGTAGGATATGGAATACCTACAATCACAGCCTGAAGGAATTCTGCTGGGCACCATGCTGGCACTCATGATTCTCTTTCAGAGTTCTTGTTTCCACAGTCAAACTGCTCAGAGGAATTAACCCATTTGGAGAAATATGGTTTGAAAGTGGACATGTTACAGTCAGCTCCCCAACTTTCAGGTGCATCCTGTTCCCAGTGCTAGAGTTACAGATGGCCACAGATCTGGACAGAATGTTTTGCTGTGCCATTCTTCAGATAATAAATTGTCAACTCCAATACACTTCTGTTTCTACAGGGCTTGCATGATAGAACTGAAGGTGAAGTACAGCTCCTGCACTGCTCACTGTCTTTGAGTCTCTGGAAGCTCTGTAAAACCACTGTGACCACCCCTCCACAGGCAAACATTTCTTGAAAACATCTCCCTGTAAATTCTGCAGTGCAAAGAAAATCACAAATTGCAAAGTTTTATATTTGGGTTCAAAATTAAAATTAAAACCAGGAGCAATTACCTCAATGACCGCCTCACCATTTCCTTGTCATCATCAGCTACTGCAAACATTCTATGAACACCAAGTTCTTTTTGCTTTCAATCTCTCTCAGAGCTTTCCACACCACCTGAAAGAACTGGTGCCAAGATGAAGGGCTGGACCACCTCCATTACAGGCACACTAAACCATTACTGCAGTTCAGATGAACACATTTACTCTGCTTCAGTGCAAAGCCAGTCAGGTCAGACACAATCATGAACAGCAAGGAAAATAATAAAGGAAAAATACTCTTGTATGAGACTCCTAAACTGTCACCTACAATATGAGCAATAGTTGACATGCCAAAAGTTAGAATTTCAATTACATTTCTCATATGAGAAATTGTAACAAAATATTAGCTCAGGCAATCAAAATCAAAGTCAATATTCAGCTATAGAGACAGTAACAACATTACAGGTCTGTTGATGAAATTTAAAGTTGTCTATGCAGCTACCAGCTCATCCTAATCTATTATTCTCTGGAATTTTCATCCCTGTTTTCAGCCAGTCTTTGCTTTTCCATAATAAAACCTACTATTATTAAATCCCTGTTCACCTAGAGGAAACTGTAAGAGGTTAAGAAAATATAAATAAAAGCAAGAAAGCAAAACCAAAATAATAAATAAGAAGAGAGAAATAATTTAACTTTCTGCACCTCAGTTTTCATAAGAACATTTAGAAGAATGAAGGCTCATAATCTAACAGTTCCCATAACTGCAGACTACTATCACATGCTTCCTGCAACTCTATGCTGAATTTGCATCTAATACAGTAATATATGTAATAATATCTAATAAGAAGGTTACCAGGGGAAAAAAAAGTGTTTGTGTTTAACACTCATTTAATTTTTATACATAAGCATAGAAGATTATATACACCCACTGGAAAGTTGGGTTCCTGCCTCTGCTGTTGACTGGGAACTTGCTGACTATCCTGTCTGGTGCCTCTTTGCAGATATGTTCACTCAATTATAAAACACATATGGCAATGGGGATACCTAAAAAACCGCTACATAAAAGTACTATACCTATACTATATGCTAGAAAAAAAAATTATATCTAAAAAGTACTGTAAAAATACTCACAAAGAGTAGGGAAATCGTAGGGAAAAGTATATTAAGGTAACTAAAGATGGCCTTGTCTTTATTTTGGTTTAAAATACTCATAGTTGAGTATTCTCTGCTGCCTACTAAACAACTCCCCCCTTTCCACACCTTTCACAAGATCTTACTTAACATTAGCAACCTGTTAAAACCATCGCATCTAAAATGAGTTTCCATCTCAACAACAGCTCTGTCACTTGGCAATGCCATATTGCCAGTTACACCTTCAATTGATTTAAATCTTATGATTTTACTGTATTTAATGGTTTAACTGGAGAAACCATTGTTCTTGTTCTTGGAGAATCTTGATTCCTCCTGAGAGTCTGATCTATAATAGGGAACTGATATATTCCATGCTTTTTGTTTAATCTCATATCTTCAAGAGATTCACACTGGCAGACAGCGAGTAAATGACTCACATCACATTCATGTTGCATGTTAGAGAAATTCATGCTGCAGAAGTGCAGGAGGGTTAGAGCTGGTGATAGACATGTCTGTCACGGTTATAAAGAACCTCCACACAAACCCTAAAATGTTGTAAACAACCTACTCACAAGTCTTAAAATAGTTACAGTAGTTTAAATAGGAACTATAACATTGCAGGGCTATTTTATCGTTATTTACTCACATTTTAATTACAGCCTCCATAAAACATTACACTGCAAACAGCAGAAAGCTTTCCAATTTCTTTCTGTAGAAATTCAGCTTCTACTCTCAGTTTACTGAGGAGGGAGAAAGGATGGGTACCAAAGAGTTAACCACCTTCCAGCAGTTGCTAGGTAACATCTGTCATCCCTGCATCCCCATCCCAGGCTGTTCAACAAAGTCTACCAAAAATCACTAGTGCTTCATCTTAAATTTCATTACTTGAGCACACATCCCTCTCTTTTCCTCTCCAATCTTCCCCCCAGCATCAGAATTGAAGATGGACAAGTATCATCTTGGAATGATACTAATTTTCTTGATTTAATCTTTGTTAAAGCCCTGCTGGTTCTCCCCTTTGGCCTGGCTGCAGTGGCAACTGTGCTGAGCTCCTAGGACTAGGAGCTGCATGAGGAGACTCCAAAATGCATAAAACAAAATAACCTGTTGTCCTTCTGCTCTCCACTGAGTCTTAATTCCCACCTGTTTTCCTTAGCATGCTCACACCCTAGACAAAATTAAGTTTGATATATTGGCCAAAAGCTCTGTGGAAAAGCCAACAGCAAGAAGCACAAAGGACACATCCCTGGGGACATCCCATTAACTTCTAAAGTATTCAGCTCTGCTTTGGTTTGCTTTATTTAACTTGTAGAAGAAATAGAATTAGATAGAGGCTGATCATGGAGATTACTAACAAAAGTTGTTTATTTTTGAAAAAAAATTATTTAGGTCTTTATTACTCGATGTTCCAAATATTTTTGTTTCAATGAAATACAGAAAGTTTATGTCCAATTCTTTAAGAAAATGGCCATTCATTGAAATATAGGTTAAGTAAAAGATACTAAAATACTAAAAAGTCAGGAGTTTTTATTATCTTCTGTGCAAATTTCTATTAAAATTTGATTTTTTTTTTTGTTTAGGAGTCTCAAGCTCTTGCATGTCCCCTGTACTCGTTGTTTGTAGGCACTCAAACTCTAAAATAGAGCATCTTATTTTATTTAATGGTGGGAAAAGTCCGTTGAGCAATATTATTCGGAGAGACAGTGGATGGCACTGTTGGTTTGCAGCTCTGAATGTGTAAAAATGAAGCAGGACAGGACAACCTTAAAAAAAAAAAATCCAAACAAAAAGCACCCCCTGAAAACCAAACAAAATCCCCCATCTATCCCCTCCAAAAAACCCCAAATCAAACTAAACCATAAAGCAGTGTCTTCTTAAACTGGATGGAATGATTTTCAAACTATACAACAGTACTCATAAATTCTCAGACAGATTAAGATAGTATGTAAGATTCATAAGGTAGGGGAAAAAAATGAAATTGGGATGCTTCTGTCTGTTTGTTTGACACTGTGGTTTTGTCAAAGGAGGAAAAAAATCCCAGCTGGCAGAGGTGGGCCTTAGTGGTGGTAAATTAATTTAGCTAAGGCAACAAGGAAGAGCAACACGCCCTCAGTCCAGGCAGGATTGTCAAGATTTGTGGGGTTTGAGGTTTGCTGCAGTAACATCACACCTGTGCAGATGAGGAAGAGAAATGTGTTCAGTCATTTGGGAACTACTTACTGATGTTGTGTAGAAAGTAAGGTGAAATTTTCATGTCTGAGGGACAGGGAAGTCTGATGTGATCTTGAGGTTTACTTTGGAAAGAGCAGCATGGGTTTTATGACCCGGGAATTGTACTGAGCTTTGCATCCAGAGATTGGATTCATTTGAAGGTTTGGTTCTTTGTTTTTGATAAGACCAAGTGCTCCAATTGTTTTGTCCAATTTCATTCTAAAGTGTGAGGTACAATTTTGACCAGTTTGCCCTGTAAAAGTCAGATCTGGGCATGGCCAGTCTTCTGGTGAACGTGTCTGTCCAAATCACATGCACAGAAAATCCAGTATTGACTGAACAACTTAGTATTTGTCATCTCAATGCTTTTAGGCTTGCTTGTCAAACACCAAAATTCAATTCAATTTCTGTCATGTAAATGTCATTTAAAGAGAAATTGAAACTATTAAGGGAAAATATCACCAAAAGATGAATAAGACTGTCATTATCACTAATCTTTGTTTGCGATAGTAGCAACATCTCTTAAGAGAGAGAACGTTTATTTGTGGAAGTTTTACTCAATTTTATGAATTTGATGTTACATTTCCACAATCCACCAAATATCCAAGCCCTTGAGAATCATGTAGATGTTTGGTAGCTTACAGCCCTGCAGTGCTGTGTGTATTTTATCCTTCTTTAGAAAGACAAAGCCTGTTTAGCTTGTAACAGTGAGGGAAAGAGCCCAGTTGCAATTATAAGAAATGATGGCTTGACTAATTTGCCACAAAAATAAACCCAGTGGCTGGAAAGAGAGGAAATACTCTTGTGAATAATAGTAAGGAGCTGAATTCAGCTGATGTGAATAACACGAGAGCGTTTCTTAGGGAGAATGAAAGACAAGATATGAACTATGAAGTTATCATTCAGAAATTTGGGGATTTTTTAAAATAATTTGTGCTTTTAATGATATTAGCATCAAATCAGGTTCAATATTATTGAGTTTGGAATTCAACCTGTTCCTCATTTCGTCAAAGAAAAAGACCCAGTGGAATTAATGAAGCTGTTTTCTTCTTGCCTAAATGTTCTCTTTCATTGAATGTGTAGGGCAGTTTTGCTCTTCACTGTCTACCTCATTGCAGACAACACACAGAGACCCAGTGAATGCAAAGGAATGGCTTAGCTCTATGGAAGTTCTTAATTCTTTTAAAAGAAAAGCCCTGATAAGTCCCAGAGACAGCAGATGGGGCCATGCTTGGTCTGGGTGTCAAAGGTGCTCTTATCCATTCTTCATGTGAAGAGTGTCAGGCAGGCATTGTGTGTTGCTTTGCTGGGTTCTCCTGAAAACTTCCAGTAAGGGTTGCTTTTTTTTCCTGTCATGAGATCTGGGTGGAAAGCTGGAAAGGCTGGCTTGGCTGCTTGTTGTTAAATGGCATTTTAATCAACTCTCAGTGTTAACTATCAATCCTTTGATGAGAGACTCCTATATACGCACATTTGTATGAAAGCTGTGCCTCAAAAGTGATAAAAAATATTATATCTGTTGATAAATTTGTAAAAGGAATTAGGTGGCCATCATTGGACTAAAGTTATTTTGTTTGAAACTGCTGGTACATCATCTCTGTGGTGCCTTTAAAGATTGCAAGAAGGGGCTTCTCCTAAATTAACACCTTTTAACTCCAATGCAGTACAAAATATTGATTCCATAGCTATTTAATCTGTATCCTGTAATCATCATGAAAGCCAGTTTTTATTCCAGAAACACATTTATTGCCTAATAAAGCATTGCATTTAGGGATGGTAATGAAATTATACCACTCTCAGTGGTAATTTTCTGTATCTGAATGCCCTAAAAAATCTCTGTAGCATTTGTGCCAGCTCTAGAAACCTCACACACAACAGTCACTGTAGCTGCTTCTGGAACACATTTTTAATGTGCTGTAAGGTGACAAGGGATGCTTATGTTTCACCTGCCATGGGGACAGTGCCATTTTTGCATGCTTGGACCAGGAAATGATCACTTCATCTTATGTTTGATGATTTGTATGGATCCTTGTTGTTTCTCTAAGAACAAATTATTGTTCTAACTAATGATACCTTATCTTTCCCAGCCTGGATGCAAGGGAACAGGCTGCTTTGTCTACACCAATAGGATTCAGGATTAGGTGCTAGGGAGCATTGCAACAGCCAAAAAAAGTCCTGTGCTGTTTTCCTGCTTGGTTAGCTGTTAGGAAATACCCACCTCAGGAAAAGAATAGAATTGGACTTATGGTGTTGTGTAGGAACTTTGTCTAATACAGTACCTTTGTTCTTTTTCTAAAACACAAAGCCAAGGGGGTTGCTAAGAACTCTTATTATCAGTGTGACATGCCTGAGATGAGGATCCTTTGAGATGGTGAATGTGTTGGCCAATTAAAAGACAATGGGAGGAAATGAAACAGTTTAGTCATGGAGGAGGATAAGACAAGTGCAGTGGTGAAATTCAAAGGAAGGAGAACAAAAAAAAGATAATGATGAAACAGCTAGCTGAAACTAGCTTCAAAATTTAAGAAGACTGCAGAGCCAATCCTTTTTTCTGCTTAAATTCCTGGAGAGGAAATTGAATCTGGCCTTCTGAAATGCTAGGGGAAATAGGCTGTGCTAATAGAAAAACCTCAACATGGATATCAGCCAGCAGTAAAGTAGAAAATATGAGTTTGTGCCAAATATCAG
>PYHW01010821.1:1484506-1503665 GCA_013186435.1 Turdus rufiventris | reverse complement strand
CTACAAAAATTACTGCTCCTCTCCATTGATAATTTATAAATCTAAATGCACACTGAGGTTTTCCTAACGGGATTGTTGGGTTATGAAATCATTCAGCAAAGCTTGAAGTCTTCATTGCTTCCTGAATCATCTCAGAATTTGGCTTATTGATTGGTGTATTTAGTCAACCATCCAAAAAATTTGGCATTTGAAAGATGGTTCACAGTAGATGTTCTAATTGTCGTGTTTGTTTACATTGATGTTCATTAGCTTTTATCTTGAATAATTTTACAATGTTAATTATATTTCAATCAACAATCTTCATTTTGTTAAATGCATACATTTTGTGTAACATTTCATATTAACTTTGTTTAAACTTGGACCATTCCTAGTTAAATGCAGAATATGCATGGATAAGATTTTTTTAAATAGCAAATAATATTCCATTAAACTGCATTAAGGGCATTATAAAAACATATTCAAAACTAGAAAAACATTTGTGTGAAAGAAAATGTAACAGATGCTAAATATTTGGTAAAATGGAACAAAAAGGTGCTATACAGCTGTATGGAAGAATATATGCAAAAAGGGATATAATAGTTTTTACTAGACCACCTAAGGTAAATGGAAAAGATTTGATGCCACTGAGAATTGAGCTGACATTTTGAAAGCTTTGCCCAATTTCTTTATTGCTCAGTTACCCATTATCATGATGCTTTTTGCATTTCTTTCTTACATTGAGAAGCTAAGTGGCGTGAGTTGATTATTCCCACATTGTTTAGGGCCTTGGAGCAGATTTGTATTGCAAGGAGAGGACTGGACTTGTCAAAACTGAATAAGAGAATAAGCTAAGAATGATGTAGTGTGGATGATCAGAGATCCTGTGTTTTAATTTTGTTGACAGAAACCTTTTTTCATTTTTCAATGTAGATGTAGCTTAAGGCATCCCCTGAGTATTGAGAACACAGTAAATATTAATCCAGTAATCACAGACATGTCTTTATACTCTTGATTTGGAGGCTACTGAGCTAGTCATGCTCTGGAGTGGAAGTCTCTTTAATATTTATGGTGAGGGGTTGCTTTGGAGCTTAATTGTGTGTGATAATGAATCTTCTCTTTGGTTGAATGCATGTAAATATAACACAAGAAGCAGTAGGAGTAGCCCATCCTGCTGCCCACACAGGCACAGCTCTCTAGCCCTTTTTGGAGCTCTTCTGCCAATAATGTGTCATTTGAAGGACACCTGATCAGATGCCTCAAGCTGTTCAATGCACTGAATCAGAAACCTGCCAGAAATCTATAAAATGTGCTGTGCAGAGCTTATGAAATTCTGTTATTTTCTCCCAAAGCTGTCTCAAGGTGAAGTGTAGGTCAATACTGGGATGGCCATGCTTAAAAGTGCCTTGAGTATTCCAGCTGCTGCCACTGAGTTCATCATTAGTTTGAGGTGGCTTTTCAGGCAGAAAACTCACTTTCTTCTCAGGAAACAAGCAAAGTATGACCACTAAGTTTGCTGCACTTGCCATCATCAACCAAGATGATGAGAGATGAAAATTGGTCTCCTACTCAAAACAGCAGAGAGAATTCTACACTAAACAAAAATTATGCCTCTCAGGGAAACAGTGGCCTAATGTAAGAACAATTTGACTCCCTGTAATAACCCAAACCCCTCAATACAGTCAGGACTGTGTAATGTGTGATCTGATGTTGGAACAGTCCATACTGACTGCTACTCCTGATTAAATAGGTGCATCCCAGACCTTCAAAAGTAGTGACCATTATTGCCCCTGTGTGAAAACAGAGCTTTCCTTAAATGGAAGCTTTTCTAAAAGAAAAAAGTGAGGGAACAGAAATCTTTCATACATATTAGCAGTGAACAGTGAAATTCTCTCATCATAAGGAATCTTGACTAAAATGTGGTAATTACTGTTTTTCAAGGGCTATATGTTGATTGTTCTTTGTGAGTGAGGATTTGGGTTTCTTCCCCAGTGATATAACAGTTGTTTCAATACTTTTATAGCGAACTGTAACATTAACTTGATTGGGGAAAGGATATGTGTGTATAAATAATGTGTTTTCCAGAAGAAAATAATTTGCAATTATCATTGTAGCACTTGCATCCTTGGAATTTTGTTCTAATATAGACTCTGCAAAGCTGGACTTGATGCATTAATTAAGGAAAGAAGCCTTTTTCCATGTTTACTGAGGCTGTTCTTGGTTTGCTCCTTTATGTAGGAGGCAAAGGCATGCTGTTTAAGCAGGTTGTTTTCTTGAATGCTATTTGAAATTATTTTCTCTGAATTAAGCTGTCTCATTAAGTAGTGAAAACACTACTTTTTTTGTAGTGAAAACATAAGACTTTATTTAACTTAAGAAGATTTGTATTCCCAAATAGTTGTCGCTATAATGCCTGAAATATGTAAGCGAGTGCCTGAAATATCTGTTCGGTTTTGTTTTTCTTTTCCTTTCAAGCTCTTAAATATGTATGTCACTTAAACATGTTGTTTGCAAATTTTAAAATGACTGTGAGTGCTGCTCTGGCATTTTCAACTTTGTCACTGTGAATCTTGATAAAATACTGATTTTTATTTTTTGCTACTTGATGGGAAAGAGTGTCCCAAATCCAAGGACTCCATTTGCATTTTTAATTTATATATGTTCAATGTCTCATGTAGGATGCTCCTATGTGTGTGTGAATGCTGCACAAAAAGACATAATGCAAAATCCTCAATCTAGTTTTGTAACTGAGACTTGTGTAACCAGCCATATTCACTTTTAGATGCGATGTCTGCATAGGTGAGTCTGGCCTCAAGATTATATATATATTTAGCTTTGAATGGTTTGGGAATGAAATAAATACCCAAACAGTAGACTTTGTTGCCCCTAACTCAATAATCAACCATATTAAGCAAGAAATAGTGAATTATACAGCAATCAATATTTCTACATGAGAAATTTAAAATAGTAGATTTGTTCAGTATATTAGCCCAAGAAGCAACTTATTTACTCTGGCCCCAAATCAGCCCCTACCAACATTTCAGCAGCAGTGTGAATTTAGGAATCTTGTAACTCTCAGAATATGATCATTTTAGTGGGACAGCCCATGGAATAGATGTCACAGAGGCTGAGTGAGGGCTTCTGAACTGTCTGTCTGAGGTCTGTGTCGCATATATATAAAGAAGATCTTAACGTGGGTACCTTAATCAAAAGCCTGATGTTTAGTGGGCTTCTGTTTCTGGCTTAAATAATTATCAGCATTCTTTTATTTTATGTGTCACTTTAAATTAGTACATGAGATAAATAGAAATGCTGAACTAACAAATGTTCTGGAGCTGTTTATTTCAGGATAAAAAAGAGGTTTCAAGAAGTCTTCTACTTTCTTGTCTTATTATACAGTCTTGACATTGATGAGCTGCATTTGTTCTCAGTGACAAGCTGACTTGATGAAGGCTAGCAGTCTACTTCTGGAAGCAGAATGAATGGGAAGCATGCCTGCAATTTTTGGAAATGATAGATACCTGCCAGTGAGTGGTAAATGCAGTTTGGAATGACATTGTGGATAGCAGTTAGGCATTTTGATTTTGAAGTTAGTAATGAGCAAAGTGCCTCCAAATACTTGTGTCACCTGTTACAGCAGATGTAACTAGATTTTGCTCTAGTCAGATGGCACAAATCTGAAATAATTGTCCTCAGCTGGGTGGAGTTGCACCTCAGGACCTGCATTGCAGTTTTGCTGTAAAGTTATTATTGCCCTCTGCTTCAGTGACCATTCTTTTGTGAATTATGCTTTTCACACAAGGTCATCTAGAAAAGTAGACTCCATAAATAGGACTTTACTAGTGCTTGAATATATGGAAAATGTCTGTGGTAATGGGATTATATGTTAAATTAAAAAAAAATCCTCTAGTTGGGCTATTTAGGTCTAAATAATTACTTTTTTTCTTCTCCCTGACTTACTGTGTAATTCAACTCTTACTAAGAAACTATTTCTTTACCTAAATTTCAATTAGTAAAGGTGCACTATAATATTAAATGGAAGTTCTATCTGATTTCTCAGTAATTCTGCTCTGTGAGTCAGAGTCCAGCTACCCAATAACCAGCCTGGCCAATGAGATAATAAATCACTAATTGTCACGTTTTTCCCTAAGACACATAATGAGAAAGAGGCTGAGCTACTTGGTATTCCAGTGTGTGCAGGGCAATTTAGGCTGAACGGAACAAAATCCATTTGTGCATTTGGGAACTTAATGGAGAGTCCCACTGGAGTTGCTGCACAAGGAACATCTTTAGTTTGTTGGCAGTGAGAACTGTGCAGTGTCCTTCAGTTTGGGGGTGGGTTTATGTCTGTGCTTGGTAACTGCAAACCCAGTCCTTTGCTGGGGGTTTCACAGTGCTCAGTTTATTTTCTAACACCTGCTGTTCCTGGTGTTCATGGATGAGAGCTGCCTTTGGTGATTGAACAGTTATGGTTGCAGCCATCTCCCACGCCTGAGAAAGGCTACCATGAATATTTAGGAGTAAGGTTTGCTTTTAGCTGATGTTTCAATGAAAACCATGAACAGAAAAATGTAACGACATGGGAACTTTCTGAGATCTTTGTGCTTTGAAGCAAAACATAGATTTTGGATGCAGGCAGGACAGACCTGCCCTACTGGCATGCTTTATAGTAGTTGATAAAAATGCACCTTTTTTCATGAGGACTTTGCCTTTCTGCATTTCCTCTGAAATGCAGAAAGTGAGGATGGTACCTCAGCAATGCCACAAGTAGTCCAGAATGTACCCACATACTCCAGTCTTGCAGAGGTACCTGTGTGCCTTTTCATAGTGTCAATTACTTGAAAAATGGCATTTTATACAGTCTGGACAGTTTACATGGTTTTTAATGCAGAAGACTGTATGAAGCAATGATTTTCAGGGATAGTTCCTAAAAAAGTTCTGTTAGTTCTCTCTAGGATTGTAAAGGGACTCTGTGCAAATTCCCCCCAGTAAAATTTATTTTTCACTCTCTCTGTTGTAGTTAGGGGCAATACACTCCAAGTCTTACTCGGCATTTCATTGCACTCTTGCATTTTACTGCAACATAAAAATACAATTTTTTTCTTTCCTCAGTTCCACATCATGTCTGCTTTCAGCAGTAATCCATGGTTAAAATATGAAATTAAAATACATGATTGCTAAGTGAAGTTTTTATAGCATTTCAGATATACCAGATTGTCCAGGTATAAGAAGCATAATGTACATTTTTTTCCCCCTAAATTCTTACTAAGCATGTTATAAATGTGGTTAGGACAGTTCCTTTTGCTTAGAAAAATTCAGAGGAATTAGAAAGACAATAAGGTTTAGTTATCTGTTAAACTTCCATAAAAAATCATCTTCATGTAAAATAAATGTAAATAATTGATTGCAGGAAATTTGGAGTACTTTTATTGTGCCAGCTAAGATGATGCTGGCTTGTAAATTCATAACTATGAAGACTTAGACTGATTTCTGCTGTATTCAGTATTGTCCATCAGTCACTTCTGGCATGGACACTTCTCTCTGGGGTTTCTGTGGCAGAGAAAGGTGTCTGACTGTAGCTCATTGTTTTGCTCATCAGGTCTGTCACTGCCTTCAAATCCACTTGCAAAAATTCTGTCAGGAGGGCCCATCCCTGTAATAGCAATGGACTGGACAAAAATGATTATTTTTATCTTTGTTCTGTATCGCAAGACAAGGTTTAAAATCTACAACCTCATTCAGGAAGTGAAATAGCATTAGATTGAGTATGATACCACCTGTACCTCAGTGTGCATATGACATAAATGAAAAATTATAAAATCCCTTCAGTTTGATCCCTCAAGGGTAACAAAATTTCACGTGCAATCTCACGTGCTTGGGCAAAATGTTACAGCAACACTAATAGCAAATATCTTCTTTTCATTGTCATCTTAACCATGTTCTATATGGGAGATAAGTATCATGAAGGAGTTAACCCTCTATCTTTCATTGGTCTCATGAAATACTTAAAGCTTCTAAAATAAATTATTCAGCAGATTCTAGTATTTTTGGATTTAAATATAGATTATTTATTTCCTACTTCAGTAGGCACTGAGTATCAAGGCTAGTAGATCCCCAAGGAGTCTTGCTCAGAGCTGCAGCACTGAGCTCTCAGGTACCTTTGATCTGAGTTGCCAACGTTTTCAGTAAAAGAATCAAGAAGACTTTAACTAAAAATGAAACTTGTGAAGGCCTGGATGCCTAATAGGGAGCCAGCAAACAGCTAATTATTACCTAATTAACACAATCAAATGCATCTTCTTCTGTAATATGGAAATTTATCTTCACTGCAGATAATTACTTTCTGCTCAGGTCCACTTTTCAGTTCCTTTCCATGTACAAGAAGCTGGAGGAATGTTGCTCTAAGTAGAGCCAGGTGAAATTTTTGCAGTCGTGACCAAATTTTGAATACATTTGTCCCAGTCTGAGCCACCTTACACAGTACAGAGGTGGGATCTGTTGTTCTCAGTACCACAGGACACTTAATTATATACCTATGTGCCATTCACATTGCAGGAAAATAGTGAACTTTGTAACAGTACTGGAGATCTCTGCCAGAATAATTTAGCCCAATTATAACTGTAATCAATGAAGTGATTGATTTATCATTTAAAAAAATAAAAAAGGAGAAATAAAAGTGATTTACAACTTAAAATGTATTTGATTTTTTGGGGGTAAAGTAATTTTATCATGGTGAATAAAATTCAGTCATTTAAAACCTGATTTCATTGTGTTAGGCCTTAGTAATAAACAGGAAGCCAGGAACAGTAAGCACTTAATTGGTTTATCGATATCAAATGCACATGGAGATTTTGCTGTATAGTATAATATTTCAGTGCTCTTATTGAATTTTCTTTTTAGTAGGAAGAGTTTATGTTGAATTTCTGAGAAGTTTCCTTACTGTATTTTTAATACCTACTTTAGTAGGTAAAATGTTCCCTTCAGTGAAATACAAAATAAATCAAGAAAGGTTTTTTTTAACTGCTTGAGTGTGCTACAAGCACAGTAACCAAAGAATAAGAAGGTAATATTTCTGGTACTAACAGCAATATTTCTTTTGAACCAGGACTACAATGCATTGTGGTGCTTTTCAGTATTTTAAATACACTGCTGCCTTACTAGTGGGCTTTCTTCCAAGAATGAATTTTCAGAGTTGAACATGATGGGGGAGAAACCATCTCCTGCAATGTCATTTTTGGTTTTGGATACTGTCCTTTGTTAAAATGTCATCTTACCACCCTGTATTTGATAGACCGTGTAACATTTGATTCTGGTCCTAGCATTGGAGAGACATAACTCCTGTTCCCTAGGACTTAAATTCTTCATTTTGCATTGAGACTTTTTCTTCAATCTGAAATATTTCATACATATTCACAGCAGTAATAAGTGTTATTATTATTAGGCTCTGAGATAAGTCAGTGCTGCTGGTGTCAGTGTTAAACCTACCTGGGTTATGTTTTATTTTTTAAAACTGGAACGGAAAATCTCCAGCTGTAACATTCATAAAGATAGTTAGTCAAAACTTAGCATGTATAGCTGCCTGGGAAAATATGGTGGTAATGGAGAGGGATACAATTCCAGTGGCTGACTGGTTCAGTAACAATTTCCAGTGGAAATTTCTGATGGAGAAATTATGTCCAGTTTTTTTGAGGAAAAATCATTATAAAATGGAACATTAGTTTGTTAAAGATATGGGGTAAAATCCTGTGAACCTTCTCTGGAGACATGGTAATTTTTGAAACCTCCTCCTTTAAATGCGGACAAGGTGGTTACACTCCTGAGACTGTAAGCTAAAATAAAACAGTACTTCACAACTAAAGCAAAAAATGGGATTAACTGTCCAATTGAAATATACTGTTCTTATCCACATTCACCTCGTGAAAGTAAAGATCATCTTTGAATTTATCTTTTGAATACTTCAGATTCACTTTTGAAACAGCATACATGATAAATTACAAATTTTTAGCCTAGAAAATCTTACTGTCTTGCTCTTTCACTTAAAAGCTTGAAGGTTATTTTAATAACTTAAATTACACTAACTTAAATATTCTGAAAGTTAGAATTAATTTTTCCTACATCCCCTGAAGGTCTGAAGACAATTCTAAGGGCAGTTTCACTAAAAGAAATATTTGATTTCCATTAAATGTCGCAGCAGCCATGGTGCACTAATATGGGAAATATTCTTCTACATAACACTCCTGAGGAGATAATGTGGGAAGAGTCATTAACCTGCTTCAGTGCTGCACCACACCTGATGAAGGAGCTCAACAGTGAAACAAAATATTTTCATGCAAACTGTGAAATTTAGGTGCTGAAGTGCAATAGACAGGGTTTCTAGATGTGAAAATTCAGGTACTGAAAGCTTAAAAATACTAAATATTGACAGTAATTTTTGTAACTGTGCTGTATGTTAATAGCTAAACAGAGTTATAACTTAGTTTCTTGGTTTTTTGTTTTGTTGGTTTGTTTTTTGGGTTTTTTTGTTGTTTCTTTTTTTTTTTTTTGCATTTGCTATATAATTAGAAAGGACAATGTTCTCTAAATCAAAAGGGACTGAATACTCAGTTTGAGATTTAGGAAAATCCCAGTTTGTACCTGAACAGTCACCTTGCTGCAGACTCAGTCGCTTTATTCAAAACTCATCACTGATTGCTTCTTTTTCCATGCTCTTAGAACTTGGTAACCAAGCCCATGTTGTTACAAAAATGGCACTAAGAGTATTTTATTTTCTTTAATTATGTTTGTATAAAACAATATAAACATTCATTAAAAAAAAAAAAAATCCTTCTTACCACAGAAAATGTAAGTCACAAACATGGACTTTGTGTGAATTGGCATAAAAATAAGAGATGGGTAAATATTTTCCATGAAAAACTTTAGACTTACAAGTAATTTAATAGAAAAATATTTAATTAAAAATTAATATTTCCTAAAGTAGAGGGAAAAATCATTAAAAAGATATAAGCACTAAACATTTGGATTGCTTCAAAGTATGCAAAAAAGAATTTCCTAACAGGTTTCTCATTCTAGATTCCTATTTAAAAACAGACTGTGGAAACTGTACTGATTGTGCAAAATGTACAATGTCTAAAATTTGATAATAGAAAAGAAGTGCTTCAGCTTTATGGAAAGCTCCTAAAAGATTCTGGAAATGTTTTTTAAATGAGGAGAGTGTCTGTTAGTGGTACCCCAATTTCCATTATTTTGCACTGGGTGAGATTAGCACAGAGACTGTCCCTGTGCTGGACAGCTCTGTGAATTTTTAGTGCCAGGATCACTGGCAGAGCTGTGCAAACAGACATCATTTACTTATATTTTATAGGGCTATTTTTACACAGGCTCTTAGCAGGTGTTAGTATAGCTAATGCTGCCCTAATGTTTGATTTTAGTGGATTTTCAAAAAGTTTAAACACTTTGTTATACAAAATCCCATTCCTTCCCTCAAATTACCTTAATTCAATGCCTTCTTGCTATGATAGTTTAATTGAGTGTAGGGTATAAAGCTAATTTACTTCTCTTTTGCCATCCTAATAGTTCTCATTTTCTTTATTGAAATAGTAATTACTGCCTTTAGATACAATAACTGGGAAATTACTTTTTCTAATAACTTAGGTTATCATATCATCATTGTCATAGTAAAATCATTGATGCACCGAAAAGAGTTTTGTGACTTCAAATTAGTTTAAAGGAGCTGATATTGCTATAAAAAGTTGTATTTGTGTGGTCATCATTTAACCTTTCTTCAGTAGACTTCATTGTTCTGTGCAGGAGGTAGAAGACTGGGAAAATACAAGTTTATTTTCCTGTATTTCACATACTATTTTTAGGTGTTGAGGAATACATCCAATTATTTTAAAATTTTCACAGAATTTATCCCTCTACCAAATATTTCTGAATGGTACAACTGAATGAAATGAAGATTTAGTGTTCTTCTGCAATTACATAAGCATATGCTATTAAAGAAGGTTTAAGTGTTAAAAAAAGAACAATGCAGTGTTGATAATGGCTAAAGGTGATTATGTGAGGTCTGGGTTAACTACTTTAAAAAATGAGAAAACTGACACTTAAAATGTGTGTCAGAAGGAATTACTACATAAGCACTTACACACTGGATATGTGAGCAATTAAAGCTGAGGCAAAGAGTTTTTGATTGCTCATCTTCTGCAAACTGAGGGCACAATAAGTGGAATAGAAAATAAGATTGTGGCTTCTAGTGTATATGGAACATAAAACTGAATTTTGCTCTTATACTTGCTTAAGTAATTCACTGTAATTCATTTTTATTAACATGTTCATCAGACAAGCTATAAATGGCATTTTTTTACTCCCTCCTCTTCTGTTGTCAATAATTATTTTGCATGCAATAATGAAATGTTTTCCTTTAGAGCTCAGTGCAAGAAGGAATCATTTCACAGCCAATTGAGACCGGGTGAGTGGGACAGGCTCCACATGCTGGATGTGAACTTTCAAGCAATGTAAAAAACTAGGTGGTAATAAAATTCTATAAATAACATGGAAAAATTTACAATCTATTTATAGGACTCATTTTGTGATCTATTATTGAGTGTTTCCATTATTTCACTGGGCCAGAGTCCAAAAGACTTCACTGTTGAGATAGGTGTGCAATAATAGGCAACATATTCCTTTACCTGGCATCCTGTGAATGCTCTTCTCTACAATGCCAGGTATGAATTTTCATATTCAGGAAATGTGCAATTTGGTACCACTTAATCTTATAATTATAGAGAGCTAGCAACCATTTTTAATGATTATTCCTCTTACTTGGCAGAGCAAGGTCACCTGACTGATATTTAGGCACTACTTTTACAATAGCTGTATTAGGAATTGCAATGTCCCAGTAGGGAGCTGGAATATGTTTAGAGTCTCATTATTGAAATTATTAATAATGTTAAATTAACCAAAAAACAGCAGCAACAAAAAAGCCAACAGCATCAAAAACCCCCACTCTGAATTTTCTGGATGGTAAAAGAGGTTTGGAGGCTTTTTTTCCCTCCCAAGATCAGAATTTTTTTTTTTCCACTCTAAATGACTCTCAGTCATGAGTTGTTTCTTTTGGGCTCAGTTTCTGGTGTGACTTTTGAGGTCTGTGTGCCATGGTTGTGTCTCAGTGCATCTCCAGTTTAATGTTCGTGTCTTTAGTAGCTGCTCTCATTTGCACTGTGAACAAAGGGCTTGAATCCTGTGTCCCTGTCACCACATGGACATGGAGATGGGCATGGAGGATCCTCTGTGCCAGGACGAGAGCAGGCAGCACCTCCAGCTGTGGCTGCTGATGCTCAGTCCGTGCCTTGTGTCTTTGACTTGTCACAAGACCCAGTTTGAGCAAGGACAGCACTGGGCCTGTGGGTCCAAGCCTGGGTCACAATATTGGTGTGAAATGGTTATGTTTTGTGCTAGAAGCTGGTGGATTTTAGTGGCAAGCAACTGATCTATCTAATGCATATTAGAATGGGAGGTAAAATGCTCCATGAGCTTTTATAAAACATGAATTAATTTGGTTGATGCTTTGTACCACGCAACCAAAATTAGATTGACTTTGTATGTGGCAAGAACAATATAACTGCACAAAACAGTACAGTGTGGTTTTATTTTCACATGGCCACCTAAGACCTAACTTTTTTTCTGTCTTGTGGTCTCTTATGAAACAACAAAACAACATAAAACTACACTATATATATTTCTTCTTATACCACTTCATCTCTATGGAGACATAAATTCAATATTATGATCTGAAATTGCAATATTGCTTCTCAGAACTTAAATTGATCATAATCAGTGATTTGCACAGAATGGGTGCTGTTATCCATTGCAGTTTTGTGATGTCATTTTAAATATTACAGTGTACATGGAATTGCTTGTCCTCATGTTTTTGTGTTTTTGCTCTTAAATTCTGGCCTCTATTCTTTCCACCATTTCCTGAAGCAGTGCACACATCAGTCAGTACTAGTGGTGGAAAAGAAACTGATGCCATCACGTGCTTCCCAGGAGCTTTGGCTTAGTTAATGCTGGAAATGTATTTCTCTTCTGTTGTGCAAGGTCAGTCTCTCTTCTTTCAGTGGTAAAAGACACCAAATGCTCTGTGCTGCTTTTTGCCTAGCATATTGACTAGAAAATATGACACAGCTCACAGATTTCCCAGTAATAAAGGATATGTTTTCAGCACTTCCTAAGTGAAGAAGATGGCAATAGCTTTGAATCAAAGGCACTGCACATAGAGAGGTCTTTCCCTGAAGACATACGTATCAAATATTTAAAATGGAATGGGAAAAGACAGTAAAGAGACTCCCATCTGAAACATTTTGCAAGAAGCACGATTTACTTCTCTAAAGAACATTGCACTGTGTATCACAGAGACAAGCCAAAGCTTGTGTTGTAATGACTTGAAATAGTAAAATATCACCAGGGTGATTTATCTGTGGCATAACTCTCTTGACTTCAAATAGCCTTATGTATTTGTCACCAAAGCTCTAATTTGCCAGAAAGAAAAGAGTGCGCCTGGTTGCAGTTATTTTATTCCAGTACAGTGCCGGCTTCAAGATGTAAATAATAATGGCCAGGATGAAAGAAAGAAACTTTGATTCTGTTCATTTTAAATAACAGCAGAGCAGTTGACTGCATGCACAATGTAGTTCCTGCTATGAGATTTAGCCACTAAGAACATTTGTGACTTTATTAGGCACCTTTAATAAAAAGCAAACAAAGCAGTCTGGTGTCTGCACATTGTTCCAGAGGTGCTTTAGCAGAGCTGGTGTGTCAGAGCCCTGCAGAGCTCTGAGTAGGCAGAGTTTACAGATCTCTTGAGGCCTGGACAAGACTCCCTGGGGAGCTGCAGAAATAAAAAAATTAAAAAACCCTTCCTCATTCATTTGAATGTGTGATGGATTTAGTCTTAGTAACTCAGTGAGGATTTTCCCCCCATGTTATATACTGCAAAATCCATGTTCTGTAGGACATAGTTTTGTAGTTGTCAGATTTAACCAGCATTATTACTGTATTAGGAGGATGTGGGAAAATAATATATCAGTGACCCATGCTTACTTCTGAGTGTATTGATTATCTGGTGATGTATAGATACTTTGAAGGAAAAAACTCTGACTCGTCAAGAATTTTACTGTTGTTTACCTGAATGTACATGTATGATTTGACAGATCTGTCTGCTTTTAAATTTGGTGGGCTGGTCTGTTTTTAGACTGGGATTTCTGATGATGAGAGGTATTACAGTGTTGCTTTATCAGTATTCTTACTAACTCCTAATTGCTCCAGACGTGCCAGTCGAGCTCCACCCTCTGCTGTGCTAAGCAGGAAGCAGACTGACCAGCATTTCTAACCAGCTAAGGGAGCTTTTCAGGTTGACTTACCTTTTGAAAAAAGCATGAATGATCCATAAGGCTGGAGAGAAAACAACAGGGATCTTAACACTTAGTCTAATATTCACCTGGAAATGTGAATGTGCACATTTCATTGGTCCTCAGTGAGCACATCTGCCTTGGGAGTTAGTCCTGCTTTCAGAAGGAAGTTGGACTAGATGACCTCCACAGGTCCCATTCAGTCTAAATTATCCTGGGATTTTGTGATTTCATATTTGAAGTGTTGTTACAGTAGATAATTCTCTAACTCATGCTGTTGGTGCTCTGGCCTGTGTTGCTGGAGTATTCTATGCAACCAATACTGCTAACAGCTCACTGGAAAAGAAGAAATAATTTATTTGATACTTTTAAAATAAAGGTTCCCAGTCTTTCCCGTATGTTCTAAATAAGCAAGCAGGTTTTAAGTGTTCAAAAGTGGTAAAACCCTGAAAATTAAAAAAAAATATTTACCTTGAAAATATGATACTACCAAATGATACATCCTCTTAAAGGCCAAGGCACTGTTCAGTGATTAGCACAGTGTATCTTTGAAGCTGCCAGCCCAAACATTTGAGCTCTGGTGCAGCCTCCTTTGCCTCTGAAGTACAGAAGAGGATGACAAGAAATAAGGGCAAATCAATCTCAGTCATGGACTACATGGAAAGTCTGGAGCAAGAAATCCTGCCTCTGAGATTTGGCTGCAGAACAAACAGGTAACTATTTCACCTGCTGTGGCTCTACAGACAGGAAAGAGATGATAAAGCTGGCATGTTATATCATCAAACACAATATTCTTTACGGTTATATTCCTGAATTTTTTTTCCCTATAGGGAAGTTTTCATGAGATAAGGGCATGAACTCAAACCACTTGGCAAGTGTACAAACTGACCTTTAATCACCAAAGATAATGGGATGTAAAATCTACATTTGTATTAGGATTGTTGCACTGGTAGGAAAAGGAACCTCTTTGTAGCTTATGTCCTTTCTGACTTAAAATTTTATAACCAGCTTTAATGCTACTGCTATGTCAAAGATGAAGGAATGTGGTGTAATATTAGTGAAAAGCTGGACTTTAAGTATTCCCCAGATTACTATTGTGAGAATTTTGACTGCATTAAAAATCAAAGTAGTTTTAGGTGAATTTAATATTGAATCTCACTGTTTCCTTCAGTTCTAAATTAAATAAAAGAAACATATTCAAAAAATTTCTCATGTTGGCCTCAGTCAAAGTGGACTTGTCCTATGTGCTGCTCCTGTGGATTCCTTCTCCACAATGTACTGCAGCCACTGCTTTATTTTTGTGTCTGATTGTTTTGCAAAGCATTTTTTGTTGTGACACACAAGAAGTGAGTGGAATGGCTAGGATGAGCCTCAGCTTGGTCTAGTTGTTGTTATTCATTAATTGAGTGACAAAAATAAAACCTGTAAATTATAGGGAAAAATTGGAGTGATCAAAATTTTTATATGATGCCCGTTCAAACAATGGGAATCTTCCTGCTGATTCCTCTGCTTTTCATCAGGCTCCTCAATTGCATTTTTATTGTCTTTATAATTGTTACACTCCCATGTCATGGCATGTTTAATATTAGATCTGTAAACTTTTATGGTGAAAGGTAACTGTGTCTTTCTTTGCTTCTGCTAGCAAATTGGATTGTCCCTCAGTCTTGACTAACAAATTTAGGTCCTACAGGGATACAAACAATAATAGCAACAACATTAGTAATAATGATATTAACATAATTTTATACATTCAGGTATGGTTGTTCACATGTCTACCCCAAATAATTTTTTTTCTGTCTTGTTCAGGCTTATATGAAGCAAAAGCAATAGTGTGTTGAAACAGGAAGCTGATCCCATGAACTTGTGTATGTCCTAAGAAATATAAATTGTGTTCTTCAACTTCATCCCCTTCTGCAACTCCATTAAATATAATCAGAAGCTGTTGACAGGGATTCAATAAGTGGTATCTGAAATTAAGCCATGTAACCAGTCTTAGCAAAGGCTTAACAAGGGTTGGAGTTGTACATTTTCCAATTTGTGTGCGAATGTTGTCATGGGAATGGATTAATGGCCTGCCATTTTCTGTCCTTGTTACAATCTTTTTTTTTTTCCCAAAGAATGTCATATCAGAATTTTAATGTCTTGTATAATCTGTGAATTATATCATTGTGCTCTACTGCTTTGACCTTTTCTACATACTCTAATTTGATAGAGTAGCCATTCCAGTGCTCTCTTTTTTAACTGCTTTATTATCCCATGGGGAATGTGTAGTCTGGGCAGACATTCAGGATGCACTCCACTCTCATTTTGACGTCGACTGTCTGCCTTTTCATTGCTTTACAGGGCTGTTACTCAAGCCTCATATTCATTAATTGGTACCTAAAAGGGAAGTAGGCTTATCAAGGAATGATATAAAGAGAGGAGCTTGAAAGGAACGATGTGTACCAGAATACTGAAAAGTCAGAGTTGCATAACATATTTCTTAAAGTAATGTAACTATATGTGTTCCCAGATGACACAGAATTAATTTGCACTTTGACAAAGGTGATATCAAAGTGGAAAAAGAAATAATTTTCACCAGTTCTCATTATGATCTGGAGGTAGTACACTTGTGGCCTTAGTGCCATAATGATGGCAGAAGTTATGATGAATGGGAGATAGCACCAACTGTTGCATTTTGGAAGGGTGCAGGAATAATGTTCCTGTACTATCAATGTGTGGCTGAATGAGACCAAGGTATTACAACTGAAGGAAAGATTGTTTAATTTCAGTTTTCTTTTGATGGTTCATGAGGAGAGTGAGTGGTTTCACTTTCTCTGTTGCCCTGACAGTTTTGCCAGTCTGTTGTGCAGGTGGTTGTTCTTCAGCGTGTGTCAGAAGTGCTTTAGGTGTAATTTGATATCCTATTTTGTCAAGCTTACTCTGGCTTATTTATTGAATGAAGGTTTTGTACTTAATGTGCTCTTTGAATAAAATAATTGAATTTGGTATGACTGAAAGGTGGTTTAAAAAGAAGAATCAGGGCTAAGGAGAAATTACTTTTGTGTAGCAAAGAGAGATTCTGAGCACAAGTTACTTGAGTGCGCTTTTAAATGTTTATCAGAGGAGGTGCCTCTCACTGAGCTTTGATTACTTAAAACTCATGAAACTTGAAATAAGTTTTAAGAAATATATCAATATGCTATTGAGCTGCTGTAAGGGTCAGTCCAAAGATTGCCTGATCTGCTTCACAATCATCATCAGGGACCCTGAGACCCCTGCTCCTCACTCTGGACAGGAGCTGCTGGGCCTGGCCGAGGTGGATGCTTGCCAAGGCACTGTGTACAGGTGTGCTTGCCAGAGCTTGCTGCTTCCATGGCACACTGCTCTCCAACGGAGTACTGGTTGTAGGGTTCTGTCTTGAATGGGCTTCTGAGCACAATAGTCCATAAATCTCCCCACCTTTTGGCCAGAGGCAACTTGCCTTGGAAAATGACTATAAAATTATTACTCTCCAAAGAGACTTTGAGACTTCTTTCTCCCCACGGATGGAAGACATCACCGGATGATCCCAGGACGTCCCATCTGTTGGTAGCTATTATCCCCATTTCTGTCTCTGTCTCTCTCTCCCTCTCTCTACTTCATAGTCTTTACCTGTCTCCCTCTCACCATTACCCTAAAACTGAGTTGTTGGCCCTCAATAAACTGCTTCCCTGCTCATGCTGAACAAAACCTTAGTCTCTTGCTGTTGTCTTTTGCACCCTGTGGTCGAACGAACCATCACGACCCTGCTCGGGTTGTGCAGACCGTGACAGCTGCCTTGGACAGAGCTCCTCAGCCTTCACTCTTTGGTGCCCCTGCACTCTCATCACAGAGAAGAATCCCTGTGTTTCCATGTTTCCTTAGGGTTGATGATTACAGACACAGAAGGTTTGGAAAAGCAACAACCCATGGGAGGGGTGCATTAAAACTTTCCCTGCTCTCACTGGGACTCCACCCATTGATTTGGCCAGGAGTTTTGTTCAGCACAGTGGTTGGCAAACAGCAGACCAAGGGGAAGGAAGGCCTGCTTTGTTACTTGCTACTAGAAAACAAAAAATACGTGCCATGAGTAAGAATACGTCTTACATCCTTCTTTCATCTTTTTGTCTTTCATTCACTTCTTAGTATTTATGTTAAAAAGAGAAAAAAAAGATTTTTAGGAACTTCCTTGTCTGATTTCAGTTTATTATTTTTTTAATGTATTCCCTCCCTTTATTGCTATTCATTTTCCTCATCTTTTGTACATTTGCTAACCAATCAGTGGCTCTCTCAAAACTTCCCTAGAAGATTGTCTTTTACTATAATGTGCAATAATCACCCATCTTAGTGATACACTGCAGAAGGCACAATAGCTCCAAAACCAGACAGACAATTGGTGCTTATTTTCGGCCAATTTTCATTTATGTGATTTTTCTTTTTTTTTTTCTTTTTTTTCCTTTTTCCCCCCTCTTATTTCAAATGCCTGTGAGTAACTACTTGCCTCTTTGAAGGTCTCTCTGATGTGACTCTGCCTTAGGAAGATGACTCATTGTTCTGACCTTCAGCTCTCTCTCCTCATTTTGATGAGGCAACTTTCCATTTTGTAAAACAGAAAGCTGTTTTCACTTGCAAAATAATTTTATTGTGCCAGTCAAATTGCACAAGTTGTAGCAGGATGAATCTCTGATTTCCCATGAAGGCTATGGGTACGTTTAAAGAATCTTGCTTTGTGTGCTTGTATATTGCATTTTCCTCAATTGTTTTTGAGAACCAACTCAAAACATTTGCGACACAAATCTTTCTTTGTTTGTTTTGATTTTGTGTTTTTTCATTAACTGGTTGAGTAATTTTGGTGCAGATGGCTTTTAGAGAGTCCTCACTACACATAAGCATTTCCCTTTGGTAAGAGTCAGGTGTTCTGGCAACTAGACATGCAAGGTTTTCTTGGTTTAAAATCAAGGGAAAATTAATTTAATATTTTTGAAACGATCCATTTCTTTGATGGAGCCTGCTAGAAAGCACACAGAGGATTCTCTAAGATTGCTAATGTTAAATGTGTGTGTTGTTGCACTGAAATTCTAGCAAAGGAAGAAAAGTATTATTAGAATGAGCTTCTTATGAACTTGGAGTATCCTTCCTCATAATTTTGTTTCAAGAAAAGTTTCTTAGAGACTTCTGTACTTCCTAATGTTTTTATTTCCCAAAGGTCTTAGAAAAACATATTTAAGTCTGCATTGCTATTTTAAACTTTACAGAAATAAAGAAGCAGGGTTACTTTATTCTGATCCTTTTAAGCTTTCGATAATTACGGGCTTACCACTCTCCCATTAAAACACATATGATTTATAAAATTTTTATAGTGACTGCCAGTACAATGTGGGTTTTTTGTTCTAAGTGCTAACAAATTTTGTGCTGGCTTGTCAAAGTCATATCTTTGTCAGTGCAGATAAATTAATGTACTTGACTTCAGTTTTGACCATCTTTATCTAGGAAACACCTGAATTATGCTGAGTTGTTTGGGGAGACTTCAGGTATTTTTCCATATGTGGAAAAGAGGAAAAAGAGTAAAAGCATCTAATTTGCAGGAACCAATACTCTGACCTGTGATGTGACTGCAAGCCAGAATAAAACAAATAAGTCAGTTCTATTTGAGGATTTTAATAAAACTTACTCTAGTTTTGTCAGCGTCCATGTAAAGCTGTATCAGTTGCAATTTTTTTTTTGGCAAGGAGGAAACAAAGTATTGACTCCTCTCCTCTCCTCTCCTCTCCTCTCCT
>PYHW01010821.1:1471528-1484193 GCA_013186435.1 Turdus rufiventris | reverse complement strand
CTCTCCTCTCGTGATGAAACTGTTAAACATTTTCAGACAATTCTTCTCATAAGCTTAGTTTGAATTGTTGGCCCATTTCCTGATAGAAACAATACAGCTGTTATTTGAGTGCAGTTAATAAAATTCGGGGAATAATTCTGCAAAATTATAAGAAATAAAAAATGTATCAATTATTCTGTGCATGTGCTTTCTCCAACAAGTTGAAGCCCAAGTTTTCATCCCAGAACAAAATCAGAATGCTACTTAATGAAGGAGGAATTAAGTAACAGAGAAATACAAAGTCAGTAACATAATAAATAACAATTCAAATAATTTATTAGAAATACCTCTGAAATTGGGTTAGAGGTGTATCTTGATAAGATTTTTAGAAGAATATATTATTTGTATAGAAAAATTCCATTACAAAAGGATTCTCTATACATTATGCCTCTTCAGTGTTGATTGTTTTAATTCTCATTGTCTATAACATATTTGGATTCCTTTACTTTTTAAAAAGCAGCTGCGTGAGAAACTCATTTTTGATGACTTTCTAGTTTAAAAACATTGCTGTCTTATGCTTTAATAACTGTTGGCAGTAATTTATTTGTTATTTGCACATAGACCCTCTGGATTTGGTAGTTTATGAATGTTTTAAAAGTTAAATGGATCGATTTTATCTTTTTTTTTTTCATAATTTTAATTAGATGATATCAACTCCCTTCCATCTATGGATCATAATCTTCCCACATGCTGGGTTTTCCTCTGTTTTCTCAGTTCAGGAATATAAATCCAGATGCTACCATAGACCACATAATTAAAACCTGACTTAATGATCATTGCCTTTCAGACCCAGATGACAGGACATTAAGAGAAGATGAATCATCTTTCTACTTAAGTCCTTCCTTCCCCTTCAAACCCTTCAGCTGTTTGAACAGCAGTTGTCAGCTCCTGGAAGGAGATTGTAGCTCCCCTGTTCTCTCTGCCCCTGTACCTGTGTCCTTGTCCTGCTGGGTACCAGGGAAAGCATCAGCTGGGCAGCCACTTTTCCCCTCTCTAGCATTCTCACTCTTGTGAATTAGACTGTTAAACAGAATACTGTGTTTAGTGTCCTGCCCCTTTTGAGCTCTGAAGAAGAACATCCTTGTATTCCTGCAGTGGATTTTACTGGTTGTATCTCAAACTCTCCCATTTCCACAGCATCTCTAGCATGGTTTTCTAAGGAGCTAACACATGTGTGGCTGCCCTGTGTGTTCTGTACTCCCAAAGCTTCTCAACCTATCAGCTAATTCTGTGTGAGTTTGACAAAAGCCTTGATGGCATTTGATCCCTGTTTTGTGTATCTCAAGCTGTGTGAACATCAGAATGCTCAGGCTGTCAGAAAGTCAGCAGCATCTTCTCATGGACACGGGGTGAGCCTTGCAGCAAAATCAGACTTTCCCCATTGGAGTTCCTGGCTGAACTGATAGTTATCCTGAGCTGCATCCTTACCTCCTCCTAAAGATACCTTCCCCTGAGAAACTGTAAGGACAAGATCTGTGGAGCTGTGTCTTGTCTCTCTTTTGTCCAAATTATCTCAGGGAGGTGGGTTTTGTTGGGATTTAGTTGTAGTCAAACAACAGTCTTGGGTAGAACTCCAGGTGCCTGGGTATCTCAGTAGGTGATTCTCACCTGTCACAGTGTATTTGTTCCAGTGTTTCCTCACTTCTGGAATGGAAGATCATCTTTGATTGCCATTAGTTTTGGTTGGAACAATACTTCAATCTTAAAGGCATGTAAGAAAAGTGTTTGTGAGGGTAAAGAAAGACTGTTGGAAAATCTTGGGATGTGTTTACATCTTCTTTCACAACAACTTCATGAAAACTGCTTGTCTGAAAACCAGATTATTTTTTCTAATAGGCAGAAATATCCAT
Source organism: Turdus rufiventris (assembly GCA_013186435.1). Taxonomy (NCBI): domain Eukaryota; kingdom Metazoa; phylum Chordata; class Aves; order Passeriformes; family Turdidae; genus Turdus; species Turdus rufiventris. The sequence continues at coordinate 1,482,304 of PYHW01010821.1, read as the reverse complement.
AAAGATTTGAAAACCTGTGCAAAGTGGATGGACCCTCTCTCTGGTGTCATGCCATATTGAGGTATCTGTGCAAAAGCTTTTACCAGAACCCCAGGAACTCATACAAAAATGTTGGGTGCAGAGCTCTCATATTTTTCTAGTAAATTGCTATCTGTCCACAATTTTTTTTTTTTTTTTGGTAATAAATATATATTTTTCATTCCTCCTGCTGTGAAATTAAACCTACTTAAAATGGATAGGAAAGGAGGGGAATTGTAGGAGATGGCAGATAATTTTGAAGATAATAAAGTCCCTTTGATATCTCTTGGATTATTTAGCTATCTATGATTAGATGTGTTCTATTTGGATTTAGGAAACTATTTGTGCTTTGTTAAATAATTGCTTGATCGGAGCCCAGAGATGTAACTTTTAATGTTTCCTTTGGTGCATTTACACCAAATGGAGGTCACTTAGTTTACATGAAAGCTGAGAGGTAAAAAACCTCTACGGTCAGAGACAATAATTATTGTAAACTGCTGATTTCATGGAAGAATGTTGGAAGTTAACCTGAATACGCAAAAAAAAAAAAAATTTTAAAATTTTTTCATCAAATGCATTGCCATGTTCCTGCTCTCAGTACTGACCCGTTACTGATGTCAGATTACACAGATATTTGTAGGACTAACATTGCTGCTGGGCCTGTAATTAGTTTTCTGTTTGGCAAAATTTCTGGAAAAAATAATTAATGTGTTTTTTTTGCCCCTGGTTACTTCATAATTTTTGGGGTTCCAAGCAATTGTGCTGGCTGTTGATCTTAAACCTTTTTTTTTTTTTCATAAGTGTCAAATAGCTAAAATACAATAATTCCTCTGATTTTGGTTCAAATCATGCACATTTCAAGGTAAGAAGGAGAGCCATTGCAAAGGCAGAAAGTGCAGTTTCCAGTGAAGTTTGGCTGTCAAGCTACCTCTGGTGTTTTATAAAAGATATTCCAAAAGGAAGGATGACTTTCTGGGAGTGTCTGAACCTTCTTCAGGTGCTGTCCTAGCATGAGGAGATCTGGGTGCAGTGTGTGACTTTGGAAAGGTTTGGGTATGGTGTAACATGTTCTAGATCACAGTCTGACCTTACCTATCAAGCTTTTTGCCTTCTTCAGGAGTGAAGAGTCTCCTAAACAGCACAATTTGCAGAATGCCTAATGTGTTTGAGCAGTGCCTTCCCTGATGGGCTAATATCCACATTAACATGTGCAACATAATAAAAGTAGTAACATAAGTCAAATAGCAAGCCATTAGAAGATATGACTTATATGGATGAAACAATTTCCTCCTGTGTAATTGAAATTCAGGCTCTATAAAGTCAGAAGCAATACACCCTCTTTGCAGAGCTGTAGTATCACCATTATTGCTATTCTTATAATTTGAATTAATCATATGCTTCCTTACTTGCAGCTTAGTTCTTGCTCAGGCCCTTAAAGTGCCTTTTTCTTCTCTGAGCAAAGACAGTGGAGAATAGTTTTGAAGGAAAAACAGAAATTCTTTTGGAGTGGGATGCAATTTGATTTCTTGGACATTTGCTTCCAGTTCCCTTTGAAAACCCTTTTTAGGTTTTTACATATCTGCCATGAGTCTGATCTAAGGGAATCAATCCTTTCTATTCAAGATAATTCATTACTATCTTGGGGAGTTATACTGAAAAAGTCCTCTGTCTTTTTGTCCCATGATGTACATCTTAAAAAGAAGTGGTTGTAATTTGAGGGAGTGGAGACCATCATTTTCTCAGTAGCTGCTCTGATGCGACCACAGAAATATTTCATGGATATTTAGATAGCTAGGAGTGTTGCAATTTATTAGAAAAATAAACCAGGGGAGATGTCTCTTAACTTTTGTTTTATTGATTTTATTTCATGTCTGCTGGAGGAACTGAGTATAAATAATCAAATTCTAATGATGCCAAACTCCTCACTCTGTAAAAGTGACGCAGCACTGAGCTCACATCTGATAGCAAAGACACAAGAAATGTACTTTGTGGGCTGAGACCTTCACTGTGTGGGAAGTAATTAGTAATTTAAAATGCTTTATTTAGCTTTTTGACTGTTGAGAAGCAGAGTGCTGGATGTGGAGAACTGCATTTCCCCTCCTGTCAAATGGAGCTGGGTTCTGTCATGGTTCTGTAGAGACAGGGACTGTGTTCCCTGCAGATTTACCAGACAAGAAGGGCTCTGAAATTTATGCCCAGCACTCTGCTGCAGCCTTTATCCAAAATCCTGCTCTGGTTATGTCAGGAGTTCATTCCTGTGTGGATTTATGAGCTCTATACTCACCTGTACCTCTTGTCAGAGGTTATGTTTTGAAGACTCCTTTTGGGAAAGTTTGGTAAATAGAAAATGCCTGGCCTCCATCCCAAGTTCTAAGCATTAAAATCCCATGAGATGTTTGTGCAATGAACATTTTGAGTTAAACATGTTCCCTTTTTCCCCATTTTGAATGTATTTTGTTAGGAATCAGTCATGGGAAAGGTGTGCAGTGCCATGCACATAATGTGAATGTGTATTTACCATGATGGTGTGCTGTTCTTCTTGAAGTAATGGGTTATTCATTAATTTGGTGCACAACTGAGCATGGATTTTTCATTTTCCCCTAAATAGCAGTGCTAATTTGCACTGTTTTAAACCACTGCTTAAATTAACATTTGATGGGTGGGGTGTAACAACAGTTTGAAGATGATGAAATCGACCCTCCTGGGTATTGGCTTATTGTGAGGACTTTAAAACTGCTTATATTGTCTATATTCCTTCTTTTTTTTAGTTCTGTTGTGTCCTAAAGCTTCTCAGAGAGGCTCAGGAAGTAATCTGTTGGCTCATTTAAGCTCACTGATTTCCCCTGCTTTAAAAGTAGTTTTGGTTTGGGATTTTGGAGCTTGTTTTGGGCTTTTGCTTGTTTGTTTTTTGTTTGGTTTTGGGTTTTTTTCATTTGGTTTTTTTGTTTGTTTTTGCTTTTGTTTGTTTTGTCTTTTTCAGTCCATGTTATTTTTATTTTCTTTAATACTACAAATTCAGAGCAGAGGAAGTGAAAAAAAACCCTCAGAATTCTGTTTGTCACTTTTGGGACCAGATGTTCACATGACTTCCAAAGCACTTAATACATTGCTTGCATATGTATTAAGCATTAGTTAAGACAGAAGATTGCTTTGATTAAGTTTTCAGACTGCTGGTGTTTGTAACCCTGCTGGTGATAAATGATGGGAACAGTGTTTGATAAAAATATCAGAGAGCTAATTTATGGATTTCTGCTAGATTCCACTGAGTTAGAGAGCTATTTGGACTTAGTGGGAATAATACAAAGTTATTCATAAACAGTGCCTCAGAGGTCAGTTCTTGAGGACCTGGTGATAAATTCCTCAATCAACAGTTGTAGTTAAAAATATTGTGTATATTTGTAGTAATACAGTAATTATAATTAATTAAGATCTATAAAGATCCAGAATATTGTCAGGAAATGCATACCTTGAACATTACAGGAACTATAGTCCACTTTCCTGCCTAGAGAAGAGAGAGAAATGAATTTTTCTTTTGTTGATCCAAATAAATTTCCCTGGCTGTTTATTACAGCCCCTTCAGACCCAGTGCATGTCCCCCAAAGGGCTGTCCTGTATTTCCACAGCACTGCACAGCCCTTAAGTCACTCTGACAGCATCAAGGAATGAGGAACTGTGCCAGGAAAGTCCCCAGGCCACTTTTATGGCAAGTAAGCCCTTCCCTGGGAGGGCTGCACTGCTGCTGCAGCAGGACTGAGCTCTCCATCATCCTGCTCCACCCCCCAGTGGCCTGGGATGCCATTTGGTGCAGAACTGGGGGAAAACCAGAAATAAATTAGAAAAATATGGAATGCATGGGCACTTTAATCCAAAATGCCCCATCTTTATATCCTTGTTTAACACCTGTAATTGTCCAAACCAAGTTAATGAGCAGCCACCTGACTGGAGCAGGCAATCCAGATCAGGATTTTTAAGGCAGCTGCTCCATGATCATTTATTTTGTTCATTTTCTTGCATGGAACTAAAGATACTTGGTTTGGTGACCACTGTCAGGCATTTTCTAGGAAATTCTCTTTATTTCAAATGGTCCACACTGACATTTATAGGTGAGGATTTACTTTAAATTATTGGTATCTTGGTGAAATTCCGAGCAGCTGTGGTGTGACAAATGTGGAATCTTGAGTCTCCATAGATGTTGCTCTATAATAAACAAAATACATATCCCAAAATCTTATAGTGTACTAAGCAGTTGTGGTGTGTGCAGGGATTTGCAAAGTGCAGCAACAGAACCAAAGTGAATTAAAGATGATGAAGTTTAAGTAAGTTTTTCATGGTTGCATTGATTAGTTTCATTCACCTAAATCACAGGGAAAAAAAAAAAAAACACAACAAACCAAACACCAGCTATTTTCTGCTTAACTGAAATAAATAAATTTTTATTCAACTTTTATTTAGAATGTCTGATGTTCAGTCTAGAAAAATTGTCTACCAAGAGATCAGTCAAATGCAGACAGGTCACCAAGAAAATAAATTGATATTGGAGAAGAGGACAGCAGGAATTCTACTTTTTCTGGCTCTCTAGGTTTAATCTATAAAATTATCGTTTTCTACATTAATTAGGCTGCTGTCTAGAGCTGTGTTGTGAAATTTGCAGAGCAATTGAAGTTAATGAGTTTTCTCACAAATGCAGCTGTGTCCTCCTCCACTGCCATTGGTACAGTGCAGCCACGAGCAGGCACTGCAATCAGGGAATTACTGATTTGCTAGTGAAGGAGTAATGGCAGGTGCTTACATATAAATTATGTGATTTATCTGCACAAATTTATGTACAAATAAATATTTATATGTAAACCAAATTTGTATATATATTTATATATATAAACATATAAAATATACTATTTTTAGCACATATAAAATAATATATTTTTGTTTTTAAGCATTTTCCAGTACTAACTTATATATGACTATGAACACCTGCACAGTGAATCAAAGAAAGGGACATTTCACTCATTCAATAGCTGCACTCAATTAGCAATTTTGAAGGTCAATAATGGGATTATGCAGATCCTGGTTTTGCCTTCCAGCCTCATCACTACTGTCCTCATGTTAAAACTACAGAACTTGGGCTGAAATACAAAAACTGCCTTAGCTAAATGTTCTCAAAGATACCACAAATTCATTGTGACTTTTCTAACCACTTTTAATAATAGTGTGTAAAATGAAATGTGAATATTTTTTTCAGCACATTTTCTACATTTTCAAGGAAAAGCATCTTTGTTACATGATTAGTATTAAAAAAACCCAAATTATTACTATAGTAAGTGATATAAAGAACAAGGATCTTACTTAAATATCATAAGCCCTTTAAGAACCATGTAAATTCATTACAATTCTGTTATCTTAGCCTACTCATTGGAAAACAAATAATAGAAAAAAAATTAAATTTAATATGAAACAAAGGACAGGAAAATTCCTTTAAAAGCTCAGAAAGGGAGATTTATTGAAATCAAGTATAATTCTAGAACCTGCAATTGAAAGGGAAGAACACAAGATTAATTATGGAATTAGTTGTGTCTAGTAGTACTGTACTTCAGAATATATCAGCATATTACAAAATCCTTGTAGTTTTTGATAAAGGAAAAGAATAGTAATTACACTGATTCTGGACTTTAAAAATGAAAAATTTGGGGGTGGTTTTTTTTTGGGTTTTTTTTTGTTTTTGTTTTTGTTTTTCTTTTTTTTTTTTTTTTTCTTTTTTTGCCAGGGAGGCTACAAAATATAGTCACTTTAGGAAGGCTCAGTTAAATTATATAACATTTTAAATGTTATAGGAAATGTCTTTTCAAGTTAGTGTTTCAAGCCTAATGCAGATAATAGGATAATGAGACATTTATGGAGATTATATTTTACAAGTTACAAATGTACTGCTTCCCAGCCAGCAAGATTGCACACAAAACCAGAGGGGTCATTCAGGAAACCATTAGAGATATTCATAGTGTAGAAGAGAATAAATTGAACTTTGCTGGGTTTAATGGCTTTTCCATGTGTCCTAAATACTTCTTATGTCCTTTTGAAAATTATCCCTTCTGTAATGCAGTTGCACTGTGGGTTTAAAGTGTGTTCATCTCCTCCAACCCAAGGAATTAAACTCCACATTTTTAACTCCTTAGGTCCTTGGAAAGGTGGGGTTCTTTGCCTTGCCCAGTCAGCTGTGAAGGGGCAGACACGTTGCCAGGTGAGATTTTTGCCATCAGCTGCTACCTCAGGTGGTGTAACCTGGCTCAAAGTCCTTCTGGGAGAGCCCCAGCTCGTGGCACACACTCACCTGTCCTTCTGCCTTGTTTGCTTAACTCTGCAAACCCATGATGCATTTTTAATTACCCAGCAGAAAGTTACTGACTGTCAGAAAACTGAATTTCTTTCAGAAAAACCATGGTGTGAGAGTTAGAAAAGTCTGTCAGTACTCTTCCTCAGTAGTCTGGAGAAATAAAGTGGATGTAGGGTGTAAAAAGAGGTGTAATATATCCTAATGTCTGAGTGCTGGGCTCTCCACTGGCTTTGAATCTGGTTGTCTGTGAAGATTATGGAGATAAAGGAATGTGGCACAGGAGGAAAAATGGAGAAGAGATGAGGAAATTAAAAAGGAGAGCATCAGAGAAGAACAGCAAAACCTTGTTCTGCAGCAAATAGGGATCCCTTTGAAGAAGGTGTGGGTAACCATGGGGATCTCTTGTGAGATTGTCAGGGAAGGACTCAGAGCAGAATTGGAGCAGACCCAATGCAATATTCTTCTGATCATGTATCACTGAATTAATCATTGCTCTGCGTCGTTTGATGTACCAATGGAATGCATCATTACATTGAACCATCTGAATTTTTTACAGTGCAATACATCACTGGTGAGGTAGAAACCTGATGATAAACTAGCATGCAGCCAGGCTTCATTATGTTAAATTAACTAAAACAAGATTCTTTAGGCTGATAAATATTTAATGAGAGCTGTCTCAGCTGGGAGGCTGAGAGATAGGAGACTGGTGGACTTGCACGTGTCAGAGTGTTACAGGAGAGCAAACAGCACAATTTGGGGTGGTTTGGATATGAAATATCTGCCTAACATAGCTGTGGAAGTAATTGGATGAACCAACACTTCAATCATGAAACTTGTCACTCTGTAATTACCTCTTGAGTTCAGCAGTATCACACTGGTCTGTCAAACAGAAAATGTGGGATGGTAACTGAGAATGCCTATCTGAAAATGTCAGTATTTCTCATTTTACAGACATGATCATTAAGAAGGGAGAAGGCTCTGAAGATGCAGCCTCCTGTATTTGCAAGAAAACAGATGACAATTTAGTCACAGAGGAAAGAGAAATTTAGTAAATTACATTCAACCTGAATATATTTATTTCCTTTTCATATCACCTGTGCTGAAAGTGGCTCCATACACATTCAAACATGATCTGATTGATATGAAAAATAAATCATGTCTGTGTGCCTGTAAGTTTGCTACATTTTAAAATAATAACAGGAATTCTGACATTTCTAGCATTAAATCTGTAACTACATCTGTCACTAAGTTAAGAAAATCTCAGGTGGTACTTCAAAAAAGTAACAAATTGAAATTGTTGCTCTTGGAAGAAAATTCAGAATGTGACAAACAAGCACTTTCAGTCACATATTTATACAGAAGTGATTGCTTATTTACATATATAAAACAAAAATTTTCCCATTAAAACACATTTAATAACACATGTTGTTATTCACAGGAAAGGTGTTTTTAACTTTTATGGCAAATAATGATTTTGTTTCTCATGTCAATTTTTGATGTGACAAAAGAAGATGCTTGATTACAATCAGACAAAATGCAAAGAGTCACTTGTTTCTATTCCAAAAATATATTATAAATAATTGAAATTTGGAATAAAAAAGAAGAACATTTTCCCTTTTAATAATTCTTCAGCATAAGGAAGTATTTTGATCAACCCTAAACAAAAGTAACAATAAAATTTTATTTACATAACCTGTTGGAGAACCATTTGGAAAATCAATAGTTAATGTACTACCCAGTGTGTGAAAGGTGGAAAGTGTGGGCTTTTAGCATTTCCTGAATTGTAGGTTACAAGCTTTAAAAAGGAATTGATGCAGTGGTGTTGGTGTGGAGCCACCATAGAAGGATTCACTTCTCAGTGCATTTTTATTAGGTGGGTTGGAAAATCATCTCTAATCTGCTTATTTGAAAATATCTCAAATAGTCTTTTGTGGCATTTACAGATTTAAAACTTGGTCTGTATTCTTCATAAAATACTGGGCAGCAAGGTAGTAGCATCAAACAAAATGCATCATTTTGAGGCAGTATCTTCCTTCTTTTCCTAAATTTAAATTTGAATATTAATATGGTTTGCAGAAAGTAGTTAACTAAAAAAAATCAAATATAATTTAAAAATTCATGGGCTGCATAAGTAAAAGGATTTGTGGAATATAGTTAAACATTCAAAGCTAATTAAAAATACCTTACTACATTAAAAATGAGGGAACTATGTTCATGATAACTGTACTCCTGCAAATAAATTGGTTTTTTCATTAAGACTATTTGTTTAATGTTCTCCATTAGGCTAATGAAATGCTGAGAGATAATTTGGGATGCATAGTTCTATGAATTTTTCTTTTAGCCTAATCCTGTGTGTTTTAAGTCCTCCACTGATTTTTTTTGAGTTGACTGCAAGGCTTATATCCACTGAAAAACTGCACAAAAGATGCCCTGGATCAACTGCATAAATATATGTTTGAAATTTAGTTCTGTTNAAAAAAAAAAAAAAAAAAGGTACAGGTCTAACCAATGACTGTTGGTATTAATTTATTTATTTCTGCATATACAAGGAAATGAAGTTGTCATCAGAACTGATGAACAAAGTGTGTGTGCATGTGTTGTGTGCATACATAATATGTGCAACTGTTAAACAAATGAGTGTTTGTCATGTCCTGGTGCTCAGTGAGAACAGAAATGTTGCATTTGATGGAGAGGATCACACTTGAAATCTGGTTCCATGGATACCTGGACAATTAAGCTCTTTTAAAATCTTTTCTATTCCTTCTACTCTCATTTGTTTTCAGTAGGATCCAGAAAGTTCAAGCAGAGATAAGTATTTCTTTTTGATTGGCTAGGTTGGATTCATGGTAAAGAAGTCCTGATGGCACATCCAACTCTTACCCTCATCATCTAATGAAAAAAAAACCCAAAAATAAATTCCCTGGTTCAGCCCCGAAGAGATGCATCCAGGATAAATCTGTGACTAGTCATTATAATATTCTTTTTTTCTCATGAGGAAGCAGATGCAAAAAGTCCAGTACAAGCTAAAGGTCCATAATGTTTTAGCTACCCACATTAAATTAGGGTTGTTGGGCAACAGTTTAATTACAAATATGTAAGCTATTATTTGAACTATCAAGAAAATAAGTATTAGAAACATTAGACAAGTTCTGTGTGATGATGAGCTGTTGCTTAGGTGGTCAATATTAAGCTGAAAAAGACAGCCAGAGAATAGTTTTCACCCTTTTTTTACCCTCTTCCCATAATTTATTGATATTATAAAAAAAAAAAAAATATTTGGTGCCCAAAAAGAAGAACTGGGGCAATGGTTTAAAGAGAACAAATCATGGCAAATCCTATTTTAAAAATCCACATTTCTGGTACCACAGAACATATCTAGCACATTAAAAATACATTGTTCATGTGCAGTAGATTAGTAGCACTAAGTAAATCTAAACACAAGCAGTTAAAAAATGTACATATTCAAATATCCCCAGAACAGAGCTTTATAGCATTTGGTGTTCATAATCTCTCTGCATTTGCTTTGTATCTGAAGAATGAAATGTGAGCAGAATGAGATGTGGAGGTTGTGTGGAGAGCCACAAGGGCTTTGTCTCTGGATGGGATGTGTGCACACAGGTACCCATGGAGAAAGAGCCAGTGTGCTGTGGAGAAGAGCATTTGAGCTTAAATTGCATCACTGGATTTTTCTTTTCAATGCCATTTTGCCCCTTCACTTAATTTCTTTCTCTTCTCTCTGGAATCTCATCAAGACACTAATTGAGAGCATAAAAGAGCATTGGCTTAGAGTACCTTTCACAGAGCTGTTTTAATCAATCTTCAGTAGTGTATATGGATTCATATAAGACCTGCAATTAACTTGGACATTAACACTGGTTAAGCAATTTTAGATCCTTAACTTATCAGGAATGTTGTATGCAAGGGGTTTGAATAGCTGAGCAGAGTTTGTCATCAAACACATTTCATCACCATGCTCTTGTTGGGCTGGGCACCACCCAGAAAAGGAAACAAATCAACTGAGAATGATGTTTTTCTGAGATTTTTCATTCTTTAAGTATTAATGCAACCTGCATATTGCTGTGTCACAAGTTTAAGGAAGTTTTCTGAAGGGAGAAGCACTTGCTGTTTCTCATTCAGAAATGAGGATATTCTGTATGTAAAGAAGCCAGCCTCATTTAGTTTTGTAGTGGTTTGTAACTCTTTATGTGGCACATTATCATGTTTATTAGTAGTGATTTACCAAGATATGAGTTTTGGTCTAGTACTGATACTCAATTGTGACAGACAAAAGACTCTCTAACAATTTAGAGTTATAAAGTGAATGTTTATTCAGCGCTGGGCAGCTGCGTGGGGTAGCCCCCTAATACACACTGCAAAATTACAGGTGATCACAGAGTCTATTTATTGACAAAAGGTTCAAACAAATACATATT
>PYHW01010821.1:1443923-1471330 GCA_013186435.1 Turdus rufiventris | reverse complement strand
TCTATTAATGACAATACAAATGGCTTTTGGGACAACTCCAGTTTTGCAGAGAATGAGTTTCTGGTTGCAATTGTTCGTGTTCTTTGGACCTAACTACTAGTTTCATCCTTTCCCATTGCAAGCACAGCTAAGCAAACATAAATTGACAGGCAATCAATGATTTAAGTTTCAGGAAACTATCTGAAGTCCAGTTTCTTCTACTTTTTTTTAACTAAAATCCTAATTTCTTTAAGATTAGGGTTTCAGTAGTAGCAGTTCTGAGGAATCCTCATTCCTAGCTGGTGCTTGGCTGGCCATTTGCCAGAGCTGCCAAAGCCAGTGGAACACATGCACACACCTCACTCAGTGTCCTGGGAGCAGGAGCTGTTCCCTACACGAGCACATGGACTGCCTGATGCAGCTCATCCCAGTTTTTCCAGCAGTTAACTGGCAAGATTAAATGAATTGATTCAGCATTTAAGCATTTATTTTAAAATTATCTCCATCTCAAAAATTATTTTTGTGCTTTCCTACTTTTAAAAATCACTTAATGGAAAATATTTTTGTGTCCTACGTTTATTTCTAGGGCCTCATGTGTAATAGGAGCTTATAGATTGAAAAATTCATAACACCCACTAGCATTCACCATGAAGGACCTGGATTATTTTACAATGTTTTAGCCTTTTGTTCACATGTTCTGCTTTCAGAAACAGCCAGGTAAATCCAAATCCCCATGAATGAAAAGTATTTTACTGAACTAAATAGGAACTAACACTTCTTATTCAAAAGTGCCTACAGCATTTTAAACTGTAGTGCATTAATTTCTCAAAACTACTTTGTGTCCAGTCAAAGATGATTATAACAAGCCGTTTCCCTAATCAGAAAGATAACAGTGAGTTTCAAATCCAATTATTCTGCTACCTGCTCAAAGTTTCTGATGCCTGGCTGACGTTACCATCATGATGCCAGGTTTGCAAGGATGCTGGTTGGTGTTGCTGTCCTTGCAGCAGTGGAGGAGAACTCTCTGTGGCTTTGGGGGCCTGGCAAAGGCTTTCATCTAATGCTCATTGGAGACCCTGCTGGTTTTGGAACTAAGCCATCTCTGAGTGGGTGTGATCAGGTCCTCTGAAGTGTGTTAGACATGGATTTTGACATGAGATTGGGACAAATTGTTGCATTTAATTTACCAGAGGGATTATGTGATACAAAAGCTCCTAAAATGAAGGCCAATGAACTTTATTGGAGTTTATAAAAGTGTGAGAAAACTGCACAGCATCACAAAACACGGGTTGGTGGAACTGTGTGTATGAGATTTATTTCTTGACTGCACTCTTTGCAGAGCTCAGGAAATAGGAGCTTGATAAAATCTTGGCACTGCTTTTACTGATGGTTTTCAGTCAGGCTTTGTCACCTGATGAGCTCTGTACGAAACCGAACCCCGTTATTCTTGCCACACGTGTAACTCCAGGAAGTTGGAAAACTGGTTGCAATTACCAGATACAAGATGGCAATTAAAGGGGTGCATTCTTAACACAGATGTACATAATTTGCTAGAGACTAATTAAAGATGTGAGCACACAGATCACCAGGAATTGCCCAGGAATAGAAGTTCACTTGAAATAAGGTAATTAAGTTAATCTTCTGATAGTGGGGTTTTGCAGTAAGTGCATGTACTAAATATGAAAGTAAGGAACTTAAGAGGTAATTAAAAGTAATTCAGGCATTAAATTAACCTTCTAGCTATATGAAGTGGTAGTAATTACAGACATCAAAATTAGAATCATATTGTAATCAGATTAACTACAGTGTAATTTATGTACCTACATCACAACCTATCTACAAGAGTCAAATACAAGGTGTTGGTTTCCCAGCAAACATTAATGCTTCAGCTGGAGAGCAAGTCACAAAACTGGGAGCAGACATCAACACCCCAAATCTGAACAAAGCTGCCTATGCTGGGGATATACACCATTTTCAAGAGCTGCACCCTGGAGTTTCCAGGGTGCTGGAGAATTCTCCCCAGATTTTCCTGTGTGCAGGTATGGCTGTGCTGGGGGTGAGCATTGCAGTATCCCTGGCAGAGCAGGAGTTACAGCTCTGTGGAGGCAGGCAGAGCCTCCACTCTTGCTTTCTGCAATTAGGCTTCTCAACATCCCTCTCAGGAAAGTGCTACTGGCTCATTAAGGCTAATTGCTGGCAGACACCTGATTCCCTCAGAGGCCAAGGAGAGGAGCCAGGCTGAGGGGAGGCTGTGGTGGCTGAGCAGGACTGCCTACCAGGCAGGTGGATGCACTTTTAATCATTTCTACAATTGACTTAGAGCTACAGGAAACTTGACCTTTTCTTTGATTAGAATCTGAGCTGATGAAATTCCCCTTCTTCCCTGCAATCGGTTGCCACATGAATTAGACCATTAGATTTGTGTATCTACCTATCTGCCCTAGGCATGTTGTTAATGCAGCTGTGATTAAAGTAATTTATTACAAATTATTGGGTGTGAAAAGGGATCTGATACTATGAAGCAATATTTTAAGGGAGACATTCTAATAGGCACAGCCATTGTCATGCTTTGTTTTCAATTATTTTATCTCTGGCACAAACAATAGATTACCCACTACAGGCTTTTTGTTATAGGGCAACTTGTACATGATCTGTGAAGCAAATAGAACTAAAAGAAAAATCTGACTGCATCTCAGTCTTAGCAGAGGCTGTACCATTTTCCAAGGCTGCAGAAGCAGAATAAACACTATGCAGTTTGATTTCTATGTATTCCTTTATGCTAGAGTTAAGCATAAACCATATTTCATATCAGGAAAGGTTTCTTGTGTGTTATACCTCGCTTCACTTTTTTCTGTGTCTTAATTTATTTCATATTGTTCATGTTGTAGATAATACTCAACTTTTATTTTAATAAAATAAAAATTTAATGTTGAGCATTTAGCTACATCTATTTATATGTGATCAAGAATTGTCCCACCATATTCATTTCAGGGAATTTTACTGTCAACTTGGCAAGTTTTTGGCTGGAGGCTGAAAGCACCAGGAAGGTACAGGTGTACATCAGTCCTCACATCACCAGTCATGCCTCTGAAGGTTGATTTTTTGGGCTTCACCCATTTTGGAGGGTTTGGAGGTTGCCATGGATGGGTGGGTGCAGGCACACCTTTGCTCTGCTCTGTGCAGAGGGCCAAGGATGCCGTGGCCACATCGGTGCCTTTGTGTTTCCAGGACTTTCCTCCACATTTGTTATTGACTGGAGCTGCAAAGATGAGAATTGCTTTGTGTAATTACACGATTGAACTGCTGGAATTGCCTGAAGGATAGATTGTATATCACACTCATGGCATTTATTACTTTTTCATCTGAGTGGAAAAAAACAGCAGAATGCTGAACCAGTCTGATCAAATCACACAACTATTCATCAGCAGTCATGAGTTAACACATAACATATACAAGACCCACTGAAAAGTGTGAATTTTACCTTAAAACCTGTTTGATTACTACACTGTGGTCCATCAATGAAAAAGATACTGTCTCTTTTTGTAATTGTGGATTTAAGTTAGGGGATAATGGATAAAAGAGTAAAGAATCAGGGAAGAAAGGAAACATATTTTTGATTCAAAGCTCTGGTTAATTCAGTAAAATGTACCCCTTCAATATTTTCCAAAAGAAAGAAGTCTTTGTACTTGGGCTGAAACTGCTTTTATGAATTGGAAATCTGTCTAACAAAGCTGGAAAGCAGTTATTAAGTCTTCTCCTAAGAGATTTTTTCTGTATTTCCTATAAAATTCTTAGACATCTTTAAAACAATCTGCCTTATTATTTGTTGACATTTCAGGACCATTTTTTGTGAATGAAAATCACATAAGCATATTATAATTATTTTGCATTTTTTGATCATAAGACCTGGTTATCTTTGTTTCTCATCTGAAAAAACCCATATTTTTCATCTAGGTATTCCAACTTTCTTTCTAAACTTATTGGTCAGAAAAATGGATTTGTTTAAGACCTTGAAGAAAGCATAAAAAACTTTTCATAGTCAAAGGCTCTATGATTTCTCACCGTTTTAATCAAAAGTACAAGAAACTGACTTCTTTATTGGAGAGCTGTGAGGAAAAAAACTGGGTCACAGGATGGTTGCAAAACTGGGCATTGCCAGAATTAGTAACACTGAAGTTCTTGCATTTGAGAGGCACTTGGCTCCTTATGGAGCCCTGGAGCTACAAGGAAAATGTGTCACTGAGTCCAAAATATCCTCACTCTGCATCGAGGTTGGACAAAATTGAACTGATTCAAGGGAGTCAAACACAATCCACAAAACACAAGATGTTAAACACAAGTAGGTAACATCATTTATTTTCAAATAAACATAAGCAGTGACTTTCTCCTTTATTTTCTAGATCATCTTACTGCAACACTAGAGAAAACCTTAGTGTGGCTGTGTGCTGTAATTTGGAGTGATGGATAATGAATTTTTGAGAAACCTGATTTTTACATTGGAAATAACACAAATGGACACTCCCAGTCATGCTCTTCTAACAAACAGCTGCTCCCACTAGGAATTAGATTATACCTGTTTGTCCTTGGAAACACTGGTGGGTACCTGGAAAAACTGTAGAGCCAAGAAAGAAATTACCAGGGGCTTTCAGGAAGGACACCTGAACACCTCTGCTGTTGTACCCTGTACTATAAAAGAATTTATAGTTGAATATTTTGAGATAATTTCTGAATAGCAAGAAAACATCATTTGTGTTTTCTTAGTGTTAGGGACGTGAAGGTCTGCAATTGAAACTTTTCCTCAGAATTGCAATAGTATATAATGTAAAATAGATTTTATATTTTTAAAATTATGTAAATTTCAATGAAATGATACTGTAAATCAGGTTTAAATTTTCAATATTCAAAACATTGACCAAGAGTTTTCACTACCATCTTAAATATAACTGATGCAGAAAGTCAAGTTGTGCGAGCATGGGCAGGAATGGCTTTGAAGTCAGACTTCAAGCCAAAATTGCAAATTGTCTACTCTGTCTCATTATCAGTGTCTTCACTGCTCCAGAGCCAGCAAGCCAGTGCTCCAGAGCTCGCCTCCCAGCACATGGGTCTGAAAGTGAGCAACCCCTCATCAGCCCAGCTCTCTACTGGGCAGGTGATGACATGGATCAGGGACAGAGAATTCTACAAGGCCCTTGTGGATCCACACGAGCCCCGAAATCACCAGTCACGAGGAACCATGGAGTTTATGGATGGCCTGATGCTCAGAGATGGCACAGCCATCGTGGGCCACGTGGGGAGGTGGAATCAAGGGTCAAGGCTGCTCCAGGGCAGCTCAGTCTGGGTTATCCCTCTCTTGTTCCTGACTCAGGCTCCTCAGACCGAGCTGGGACACGGGGCAGCTGAGGATACTCCTTGTGTGGTGTGTGAAATTGGGCTGGATAACTTCCTTTCATGCAGCAGTGAAGAGTAATCCTGTTCCTAAATACCATCACGTGGGCATTTGGTGGGTGACCCCACTGGTACAAATAATGCACTGATCACACCCAAGCTCTTTCATTTTAACACTGTACCATAGGAATTAAAGCATCTCTTGACTAAGAGCTTTGGTTACCACGTTAGACTGCTGTCAGGTTTCTTTTCTGCTTCCCATTCCAGTGTAAATGGCTGACTCTTGTACGGCATGACCTGATCACCAGGACAGGTCAGCCAGAATAGAACTTCAAATTGGGTTGGATGTATCTTGAATTTAATTAACTCCTGCTGTTTAGGCCACTTAGGCCTCACTTTCTGAGCTGAATGGTTTACTCTTCTACTTTCATCTCTTCAGGATGAGAAGCTGGATCCAAAGACCAGTGAACTGAAAGGGCTTTGGAAAACTTTGTAGCCTTGTTACAGTAATAATGGGAGGAGGGACTCAGAAAGTTCCTTTTGAGCAGCTGCACGCCAGGTGAGAGCAGACTCGAAAGCGGAGGGCAGGACAACTGGGGTGCACCATTCCTTAACTTTTGTTCCTGGAGCTGGAGATGAATAAGGTTGGCTTCTGCTCTCTGCTCCACATGCAGCCCAGACTTTCCAGTAGGGGCAGAGGAATGGATTGAAATGGATTAAAAGCTTCCAGGTTACTTAAGACACTCTTGATTCATCTTTGTTTTGTTCTTTACTCGAGTCACGACTCAACAAACCCATATAACCAGTGGTGCTGGTAAAGTCTCAAGCAGGAGAAGGTGGCCCTCCTGCCCCCAAATAAAGAGCTGTGTTGGCTCCTTAGGAGGGGCATTCATGTGTGTTTGGAGGACAATGCTTGCAGTTCACACTCTCTGACCTGTCATTTCTGGTGCTACCAGATGTTTGGAGGGTGACCATGATGCCCCTTGCAAGGTCTAAGTGGCCACACTGATGAAAAGAGATGTTAGGATAAAGACAAGTATTTTGTTCCCCACACAGGGCTGTTGTCTTGACCTAACAAGTTATCTTCATTAATTAGCAGAGTTGAACCCATGGAAGTGTTTACCCAGGTTCTGAGGAGCTGCTCTGATTCTGAGGTGGCAATTCAGTGGCTCTGCAGTATCTGAGGCTTCTGATTCCTGTAGAACCCCATCAAATGGATCAGAGCAGGAACAGCCTTTTTCTCTCCATAATCCAACTCTGCTTTGGAGACATCCTTTCAACTTTCCCACTTTGAAACCAAATTTTCCCTTATTATCCACATGGGAATTGGTATCCATATTCCCAATCAACAATAAGTATAGGTTCTTAGAGACCCTGAATATTCTGCCTCTCCCAGAGGGATTAGTCCCATGATTGACTGAGCTTATCTAAAGCTGATAGTTCTTTGTAAAGGGTGGTGTTTCTTTACAGTGAATAAATAAATATTTCTGTTTTACCTTCACAGTAATGCGAGGTAACTTCCTTTTTTATAGACTTTTTTGCATATTTTGTGTGACTCTCTGGTGCCACACATTTTGTGCCACGTGTCTGTTTCTTCCTCAGTATAAATGTTTCATAGTCACTTAAAAAGTACAAAAAGAATTAGTGTCTGCAGCTGAGCTCTCAAGGGCAATAATCTAATAACAAATGTGTGGATGAGAGAGAAGAAGACTTGATTATGCATTTCTAAACCATTATGGCAGATGACAACGGATAGGAAATGTTTTTAACCTATGAAGCTTAATTAAATTTTATCTTGCACTGTAAAATGCTCTGGCTGTGGTCCAGGAAGGTCTGTGTACAGATGTCTCCTTGCTCAGTCCCAGGTTTCTCCAGCTGGTTGCACCACCCTGTGTTGAGCAGTTTGCTTTACTAAACACATCCTAGGAAGGGCTTGGAAGAATCAAGCTGGAAGCTGAACATGGTTTGTAGATGTTGTGGGTGTTTAAGAAGTTCTGTCCGTGCTGGTCACTCAGGCCTCTCCCTGTCACCTTCAATGTGCATCAGCTCCTGCCCAGCTCCCTGGTGTGTCTGTGTTGTGCTCTTGCATCTCAGCGACAGGGACACGAGCACAGAGCAGAGAACAAAGCCACTGAAACAGCTCTGCCTCCTGAAGGAAAGCCTGTGCAGGGCTTTCTCCTTGCTCTGGAACTGGGGGAAGAAGACAAAGTGTTCTTCCTCATGAGAAAGGCCTCATAGAATTTTAATTTTTTTTTTAATTTTATATAAATTATGTAGTTCCCTTTGAATCATCTTTAATTCAAACACACAAATGTTCTCAAAGCAGGACCTGGATGTTCTTCCCAGCTGTCAGTGACCTTCCTCCCTCAGTGCTCCTGCTCAGGCACTGTGGCACATGGCATCCTTTCCATGTGAAACAGCTTAAGGGGAACACATAAGGATGTTGTGGGATGCTCAGAGATAGATGTTTGCCACTTACAGTGCATTACATCCTAATAGTGCAGCAGAAGAACCTGAACAGTGCCCACCACTGAAAAGAGAAATGCACAGGCAATCTACTCAGAGCATGCTAACCATGCCTTGTCTTGACTTTGGGGACTGTAAACCTTGTAAAAGTGTCTTTCTATACAAAATTCCATTTCCCACAAAATATTTCTATTTTTTTTCCCTTCTGTGTAGCTTACCTGGACAAGACAGTGAAAAAATGTAACTAAAATAATATTGTAGCAATTTTATTGCGTGATTTTTCAAGGATGTGCAAAGGATGACTTCTGTCGCCTGAATTTAAATCAGTCTTACTGCAAAATCCATGCCCAGTACTTTGTCTGGCAGAATTGTTAATTTGTTCTCTGGTTGGTGGGCAAATACTGTTGTCTGCAGTTTATACCAGTGGCCTAAGATAAGGAGCTGAAATTAATCTGAGACAGTGAGTCAGTAGCAGACCCAGAGCCAGAGCACAAGTTTTGTGGATTTATGTTCCTCATTTGATGCAGCTGCTGAAGCTCCAGGATGCTTCTGCCATTAGTGCTGCTGCAATTGTACCACTGAGATGATCTCTGCAATACAGACTATTGTACTTTTAGAGGTAGTTTAACTTCTGGGAGAACAGCAATGTTGCAGTAGAGAAGGAAAATTTTAAAGAAATTGATTGTAACTATGTCAGAAATCTGCTAAATGTGGCACTTTCTGAAAATCTTGAGCCCTATGGAAATACTGCCATATATGTGCAGGGCATATCACACTTCAAGGAAGTTAGTCTTAAAATAATGTGAAGTTTGATAAAAGTAGGTGCTGAAGTACATTCCAAGACCAGTTCAGGGAGAGAGAGAATCATATTAAAACTGTGCTTCAAAAAATTGAGGCAAATTCTGCTCTGCATTAGATTGAGATATCCAATGGATGTTTGTAATGTAAACTACACAAGAATTTTTTACAGAACAAGCATGGAAAGATACCTCAACTTAGGCCATTCTTCAAAAACAGGGTTTAAAAAAACAATTTACAAGAAATGTTGCTACAGCAATTGGAAATCACAGCACAGAAAGACTGGCACAGCAAATGTTCTCACAGGTCTCACTTCTCTGATTTACAAGATTAAATACACTTGAGAAAAGCATAATTTCCCGTACAGGAGATGAGAAAGAGGAGGCTGTATCTGATGCTGAACGTGTTTATTTAATGGCAAATACAGGTCTGTACCAGTGGTCTCAAAAGAGCTCTTAGAAGAAAAATCCCTGTGGTTTGTGCATTTCTATTCCTTTGGGAAACTTCTGCAATGTGCAGCTTTGGTTGTGTAGCATGGGAGGTATCACCAAAAAGTAAAATGTGATTTTCCTGATTCCAGGCTTACTAAGGTTTCCACGTACTGTAGTTTCATCTGAGGTATAGAATTGTAAGTGTTTAATTAAATTCTCAGTGCAGTGTTAGAAAGAGCATGTAATGGGTAATGCAAAACAGAACTGCCCAGGTCCACAACTACACATGAGTGCTTAGGTACCACAATCATCTACAGCACCCTGATCTGTGAGTTCAGATGGAGGTAGAGACATGGAGAAGTCAGCACTCAATGTGAAGTGGGAAATTTTTCTTATTTGTTATTTCTGTTTCCTAAGCTACCTGTTTATTGCTTATCTTGGCTGTATTGTTCTGTAAGAATACCAGGAACATTTTTCTTTTGAAGTTACAGAGGTGCAGATTGTAACTGTGAAGAAATTCAGAAGCAATTTGATTGCATACTTTGGCTTCTACCAAGTTTTGTTTCATGTTATATTGTCAGCTAAAGACAGAACAAGAGCATATTAGATTTAATTTAATATCTTTGTTGATGAATTGAAAGATGCAGAAAAGGTTATATATGAATCATTGTTGTGTATTTTGTAAGGTTTGCATTTGTTTCTTGTCAGAAAGTACCAAAGTTTATTGTTGTTTACTTTAGAGGCAGAGTAGTTAGACATATTTTTCTATTCAGGCAAAAGTTCATGTTTTGCACAAACTGCATAAAAAATGTAAATAATCTGGTTTTATAGGTTTGCCATTGAGGTGCTAAAGTTCAGTCTCTGAGTTAAGTTGTACTGCACAAAGCATGGCAAGAGCACAGAAAATAAATGCAACAAGCAGTGGAGGAACAGCTGTTGCGGAAGATGGATGTTTTGCTGTAATGATGTTGCTAAGATTATTAATTTATTTAATAGAATTCAGAAAGGATTCATCTGTTAGCTGTCACGATTTTATCACTGGGAGCCTGCAGGTTGCCATAGGCTATGGGCATGCTGTGTTCCTGTTAACAACATCCAAGGGGGGGTCACCTGACAAATTGCTTTGTTTATTACCATTTGGTTTATAGTTCAGGATTCATTTGGAATGTCCCAGCTAACATTTGGTCCCTCAGTCTCCTAATATTGCTGACACCAGCTGTAACAGCAGCCTTTCTCTTCTGCAAAATCCTTCTTCCTTTGATGAGCTTGTTCCCGTAATTGGTTAGGTTGTTTTTTTCCTGCCTAGATTTTATTAATGTTGGTATTGTAGGGGTACCTGCAGGCCAGTTATGACCTTGCTATTCTAGCCACAGTCTGTACACATCACAAAACCATATGCTGTTAAATATCTTACAGTTTATGTGTAAGATCAGATAATAGGTGGATGAAAACAGCAGATGCCAGGGCTAAAAAATTATGAGAAATTCTCTTAATTAGGTGAATTTGTAGGATGCCATGGATTTGTTTGCTGCTCTTTTGCTGTTATTTTAGGGTTTGGTATTCCTGTTCAGTCTTTCAATGCCATGTAGTAAACAGGACTTTTACCACTGTAGCATCTGCCTTAAAGTGTGCTGGTCTTGTTTGGAGGCAGAGAGGTGAAGGTCACAGTAGTTTATCCTGATAGCTGTACTGATGGCATCCATATAACCTCAAACACCAGCAGTTATTGGCTGTAATCTGGGGTTGTAATTCAAGTGCTCTGATTGAACATGAGGAGTGATAATGCTTCTTCTCATTATTATTACTATAGAGAAGAAATGCCAGCAAGTGACCACATAGTCATGATTCCTCATCCTCTGGAAACTGCGTGAATCAACGCCCTCTGATTTGATTTCTGAGAAGCTGATTGAAGGATTTTTTTGTTCTTTATTTCTCTGTTTCTTGTTCCATATTTTTTTAATAGAGGAGGCTTGCATGTCCATCCTTATCCTATCAGAAATTTGGCATCGTTTTAGAAAATAGTTTTAGTTTAATTTTATGTGATTTTTTTTTTTTTTTGGTAAATTTTCTAGGGAGGAATGTAAATAACAACAGTTCAAGCCAATTTCTTATTGCAGTTTGGGCAGATAACCCAGTCAAGCTCTCCTTGAGTGCTGGTTGAAATGGGGCACAATGGTTCGTGGAACTAAACAAAAGCCACAAGTTACAGGAAATGCACATAATGGCAAATTAAGGAAGAGAATAGAATCCAAGTTCAGCAAATTGATGAAAGGAAAACAAAGAATGTAGGAGTGCTGGAAACAAACCAAACCCAACATCTTCACATTTGGAAAAGGAATCACTTTAGGCAGTGTTTCAAACACATCACAGTCAGTCCCAAGCCCAGGCTAAGTAATGTGAGCTCTGTACCTTGAGCTTGCCTTGTTGTGCTGCTCTGCTCACGTCCTTGTCATTGCCCACCTGGTCTTCCATCTTCCCACCTTCCCTGCCAAGCAAACAGCACAAAGCCATGACAAAGGAATTTATTGCTTCTCTGACTTACGTGTTGGAAACAACAGAAAGGGATGTTGCAGAATTTTAAAAGTGAACTGACAGGTACTGTGTCAGCCTGAAAAACAGAAGTACCCACAAAATTAATCAGAACTCAAACATCCTCTTTGTTCCTTGAGCAAGAGAGCTGGGTCTGCCAGTCCTTCCCTGAAACTCAGCTGAGGTGGTTGGGAAATCAGTCCTGTCCCAATGACTGAGGTGGGACTCACCAGCCTCATCTGGATGATTGTGAAATGAATGTGCAATGTTGTTATTGAACAGACATAAGAGGCTTCAAGTCTTTGTTGTAGGAATGGAGAGAGGAAAAATCCAAGTCATCAAACCAGGACATCATTCACACTGGTCGGTTTTTCAGTTGTGTTGCCTTCAAAATTTGTACCCAGACTAACAAGATGATGCTATCTGAAGAAAGTTTGCGTGAATGATGAGGGGAAAGGACACATCTGCATAAACTTAATCTGTTATGTAATACAGCACGACCTAGTTTGTGTTAATCATGTTTTTGTATTATTTCTAAAATTTTGTCTGAGACAAAATAAAGAATATTGTCTCATTAAGAAATCTGGCTGTATTACTGTGACAGTAATCACATTTTCATTCTATTTTCATAACCAAAGCTTCAAAGCAGCTTGAGAAATATTCATTACTTATGCAGGCTTGAACATGCAAGTGAATAGCTATATCAGTACTGTCATATATAATTTCACCAACACTATCCAGCACAAGAGAAGTTTATCTAACTGCAGGATGAAAACAGTGGACTGCTGGATGTGAATAATGAAAATATTTCTTAAGAAAAAAAATAAGCATCTGAGAAACAACAACAACAAAAAGAAAAGAAGTAATTTTTTACTGAAGTAGTAAAGGCTTCTCTTTTATTGCTTCCTGTTGATACAATTATTTCCCAAAGGTATGTAGTCTGCTGGATTTTAAAGATTTACTTTAAAATGTATTTTTGCTCTTTGGGGAAGCACTGTAAAGAAAACAGAACTTCAATAATTTGGTTAAATCTTTTGTTTAAAATCAGGTGCCCAGGCAGGCAGAGATGTGCTCATAGAATTTGGTGAGATGTGATCAGGGTGAACACCTTGATTTGGCTCAGGTGGTGGGAAAGTTCGAGTTAGAATTTTTTTTTTTTCTCCAGTATTACTGGGGAGGGGGCACATTGCTGGTTTTCCCTCATTAACCTAACCTAAAAGGACAAATTATTCTACTGAAGTTAGCAATGTAATTGAAAAGCTTTTAAGTGATATGGAGTTGAAAAAGGAAGAATTAAAGCAGGACATGGGTACTATTTTAAATTAGCCAAAGGGAACTATGGGATGCACAAGAGGCAAGGCAAAATGAATCTCCACCATGGGGACTTCCTCTGCACATCCGGGGCTGCATAGCTGTAGTTAGACAAATCTAAACCTAAAACTTGCGGTGATTTAAAACTATGATTTAAATCATATTTGCTTCCTGAATCTGTGGTGAGGAAGGTGGGAAGTAATGTGAGAATGGAGCCACCACAGATCTCATTTGCACATCCTAAAGCATGCTGCCACTTTGGCAAATTGTTCCACCCTTCCAGGGGTAGTTATTTTCTCAAGTATACTTTAACCTTAAATTATAAGGTTGGAATTCTCTAAACTTCTTGAAAATGGGGAAACCAGTAGATCCGTCCTATTTATTTTCTGATGTAATTACTAAATAAAGAGTTGGAATTTGCAGTAAAACCTGAGATGAAACATACATTATTAAAAAGAGGCTCAGAAAATTTGCAGTGATTTTGAACTAAATCCTTTTCCCGATATTTTTTTGAAGTAAAGCCCTGCTGTTATTACAGCTGTCTGCAGCAATGCAAACTTAGGCACAGCACTGGGAACATGTAGGAGAAAAGTAATATTTTCTGAATCAAATTCATTGCCGTCAAAGATCATCATGATTATTGTAACTATCCCCACTCCTCTAAACCTGTGCATGTTGAAACAACAGGTCTGATTTATTAACTTTGGGGTCATCCATGTTTGCTTTGGAATGCAGTAATTTTTAATTATTTTGGTTTTAAGACATGGCAGCATGGTTGTGTCCTTGTTCAGTAAAACACAACTGCAGCACTTTCTTGCTTTGTGGTTTGCACTTGTCATGGTGTGATGTGTCATTACCAGCTGACTGTGAAGCCTGAAGGCCTGGTGGTCTTCTAACATGGACAAATTTCCTGCTACACTCCATTTCTCTGCTGGTTTTCATCTTACTCTTCTTTGGTTTGTGGTTTCGAGGTTCTTGTCTCCATAATATTTAATGATAGTTTAAGAAAATGGGAAAAGAAATTTGAAACATTTGCACATGTTTTACTAAAGAAATGGTTGCAGATTTACAACTGTATATTTAAGGGTAGCTGGTGAGGTGGAATTTGGAACTGCTAATAAAGATTTTTTTCCTTTAAATCAACTCATGGTGACTGCAGTTCCATTTCTATTACAAATATTTAAAGGAGTCAAATGAAACAGGTGGAGTAGGAAGCAGACATAGTGATGAGGGATTTGCAAAACCCAGTCTTGACATTCTGGGGATTTCCTAAATCATATCACGTGCTTCCTACTCAGCTGTTCAGGATAGCAAAATTGTCCTGTGCCTTGGGCTGAAATAGATATTAAAGTGCTCAGTAAAGCAATGAAATACAAGAAGCTGCTATAGCACTTTTCTTAAGGAGACCCTGAATGGATTATCCTGTATAGGGATTGTGTTTAGAAAGTTATGAAAGAAAAGGAGGAAGGCTTATGAGTTAAAATCCATTGGTGTGTTTTTCATGTGAAAGGCTTCACTTCTTTGAACAAAGAAGCATGATCTTATTTTTCAGATAGTTCTCCCTAAATTAAGTACCAGACTGTGAAGCAGCAGCTTTTATGTAGTGTTCTCCATGTACCAGAGGTTGCTGGTGGTCCCACAAGAACTGTCTTGTAATTTTTTCATTGCTTCAAGATACAATCAGTGCCTTCCCAGGATTGAAGTTGTGTGGAAGTTCTTGCATCTGTTGCCCAGGAATGCTGCATCTCTGATATTCAAGCTCTGTACATGATCATGATTGGGAAGTATGAAATAAATGAGAGTCAATATTCACTTGTGGATGTACTGCAGCTCTCAAGGATGGGTTGCTATGTAGGAAATAACTTCCCACTTCTGTAGGAGATCATGGAGAATCTTTTATTTTGGACCAGGACTTGGAGTGTGTGACTTCTGCTAAAAATAATAATTGAGACCTCATTTATTCTGCAGCAGCTGTGCCGACTGTTGCTGGATATTTTTTTTTTTTTGGCTCTTCAGATATTTTTGCTTCTTTTTAAGTTCTCTCTTCAAGAGATGCCAGACCTGCTGAGAGCCTCTGCAGTGCTCCTGGGCTCTCCTGCAGCTCTGCAGGGCTCGTGCTGTGCGTGCACAGGGCTGGGGGAGAAAGACAAACCTGGGCGTGCTTGTCTGTGCTGCTGCCAAGGGCTCAGGGCTCTGCCCTGCTGGCAACGGGCAGGGCAGAGATTGCCCAAAAAGATGCTGGATTTTAGCTTTCAGCATGCATTGCTTCCTGAACCAAGATGTTGCTCTGCTATTTTTTTAGTGTTGCCTTCCCTGAACCTAAAAATACATCTAGCTCTGATCTTGTGAACTTCATTCTATTTTTACTTTTCTTTCTCTCTTTCTAAATTTAGTTCACCCATCTCAGTTCTGAGTCTGTGTTGTGCCATTTCTGTGCTCTGACATCAGCAGTGTTTCTCCATGTCTGCCATTTACTAAACCCTTTTGTTTCTAAGCTGACCTCTAGCAAGGAACAGACCCTGCTTCACTCCTCAGCAGCATTTCAATGTTTTAGGGAAGAGCGATCATCACGTTTGATTTGAAAAGGAAAGGTTAGAACAGAAAAATATCAAACCAAGTAAATAATCTATGTGTCTGCTGTAACTGCACTGGACAGAGGAATGATTGTTGTGCATATGTATGACTTTCTAGTACATTTGTCACTAGTCCTGGAAATCAAACACTGCTCACAAGGAAGCAGACATTTAATAAAGGAAGAAAGATGAGACAAAAGAGGTTGTAAATAGCTGTGTGAATAAATTGCATCAGAAAGAATAGGCATTGATAGAGCAATGGTGAAACTTGGTGAGAAAACTGAGAAATGTGTATATTTGCATGTAAAAATAATAGCAACAATGATGAATACAGGGCTGCCCAGTAGCAATTTAACTAGGTATGCCATTGATTTTTTTATTTGTTTGATGCAGTTTTGTTTTAAAAATTGGGAGGTATATAAGTGACTATACATTCCATTAAATAGATTAAATAGAAACCAGTGGGACTACCCTAGAAAAGGATCAATCTGCCACCTAATAATGTCCTATGTTGAGTACTAAAATAGAAACTGAAATACATGTCAGAAAACAAGGTATGGAATAATGGAGGAAAAAATATAAATATGGAACAAAGAGTTTGAGTGTAGTGGTTTGAGCTCCCATGTCCCTAGAAGAATACCATAACACTGACTATCCTTAACAACTCAGTGTAAGCCAGTGAAATGAATGCTCATGCTCTTTTTGGATGTTCCCAGCCTCCTGCCTTTTAAAGCTCATCAAAGGCACGTGTTGCATGGTGTGATTCACCATTCAGTTCCAGGAGGGATGGAGAATGGCCTGGGTGACCTAGATATCCCTATAGTGTCTCAAACTTCCATGATTCCATTAAAAGTGGTTTTCTCTCTGTGACTGAGCAACATAGAGATGTCTTTAATCAGTGTCCCTCCATCTTGCTCTGAGTGAAGGATAGATCCTGTCTAGGCACTAACTGCCCCCATGGTTTTGCTTCCTCCCTGTAGTTGTATTTCTGGGACCTCCAGTTAGCTTTTCCCAATATCACTTGTTCAAATATGACATTTGGCTGCTATCTCCAGAGCCCAGCTTTCACATTTGCACAGAGTTTAGCATTAAGGACTAAGCCCAGGCTCATATCATTCTGATTTTGTGCTTATCAACGCAGTCTATCCCTTTCCCATGGATGTAAACTGTTGCAGGTGTCTGGTACACACTGGAGCAGTCCTGAAATATTACAGGGTAGAGGCACTTTTATCTGCTTGCCTTATATATTTTCTGATAAACACACAGGATTTGTCATTTTATTATTTTAACTAATTATACTGCATTTATATTAGACAGCACAGTCATACATTAGAAAGTTAATGCTGTATTGCATTGGTGGGAATGTTTTCTCAGATTTACCAGTGAACTTATTCCCCTTCTGATTGTATCTGATTATCCTGTTATGACTAATGCTTTTATCAGGACTTCAACTTTCTGGCATCCTGTTCTGTCATTGCTTTTTAAAGTCAGCAACCCTGCAGTTGTATTTACAGTGATAAATACAGCACAAAATGTACATTTGTTAAGTGCAGTAGGCAGGGCAGAATTTTGGCCAAACTGTCCAGTTCTGCTTTCAAGTGTTATGGCTTTTAGACTTTGTCATGACAAACCTACAACATTTCCCCAGCTGCAATTGGCACAATGACATTAGTGTTCATCATTGATGTAATAATTATTGACTTCTCTGAGGTACAGGTTAAATGCTGTAAACAGTAGAAATATGAGCCAATATTAGCAGTGACACATGTTTATAGCATTGATTTTACATCTCCTCAGCCCAGTTTGCAATATATTTGTTTGCAAAGTATTTAACCTGGCAAGGCATAAGTATTTCTTTTAAGTCATAGTGCTGTGATAAAATATTATTGGGAATCTCAGTAAAAAGCTCCTCTTTTTAGCTGACTTCCCTACATAATTTTCTTCCTGTCTAATCTGCTCTCTGTTTCTTTTATTGCCTCCTTCTTCCCTGCTGGCTCTGTACAGGCACAGTGGGACATGCTAATGGTCCATCAAGTCTATTACCCATCTCCAGTGGTGACCTGTACCTGGGATCTTGCGTACTTTGTGATATTTTTGTTTCAGCTTTAGCCTTGATGTTTGCCAGAGAAGCATCTTGTTACACAATTACATTAAGAAACTTTAGCTTTCATGTAAATTTAAAAAAAAAAAATCGAAAAAAGGTTTTGGAGCTTTCAGTTACATAGAAATAATTTTGAATCCAAGCAGAAGGTGGATTGTGGCAGCTCTGTGTGTGTGAGCCTACCGGTATTGCAAAGCAGCAAAAGCATCTTTGCACTTCAGGGCCATTTGGCTTCAAAATGTAATTGTTGCTTTATACATATCACCATGACCACACCATCCAGCTTTTTCTTTTGACTCCTAATATCTAATTTCTCTTATTTAGGAATCACACCTACTGCAGTGACAGTGGCCAAGAGACAGCAATCCCTTCACTGTTTTGTTTCACCTGCACACAAATGATCTGTGTGCAGTTTCCTTGCAAGCTCTTGCTGAGAAAACCTTTCTGCTCCCGTGTTTTATGTGCTTGTTGTGCTGCATCTCACAGATGAAAAGGGAGCTAAGCTTGGAGAGTTGTGTGAGGTTTTTTTTGCGCTTGCTTACTTTGTGACCTTCTGTCTGTCGAGGGCAGATACCTCAGTCACCACAAGGCTTTTCTAAAAGAGCAGAAGATAGAAAATGAATAAGTGAAAAATACATCTTCTGCACTCCTTAAAAATGTAATGCTTGTAAAGAGCAATGTCAGTTGTTCCCTGTAAGGAATCTCACATAAGTCCTGGATTGCTCCATACAATTTGGCTCTTGAGAAGCTCTTCAAACACAGCCCTTAGATCTGTATGACACTGCTATCTGCTTGAAAACCTCCCCAAAAGCCATATCCCGTGAAATCTGACCTTGTTGCTAGTCACAGTGTCCAGGAGAGCTGTCTGTCCTAGAGGGTGCTGATTTCACCCAAAAGTGCTGAAAAGGAAGGTTCTGCCCCACAGCTGATGTGAGCCACTGGTGTGTTGGTGTTGACTGTGAAAGAGTGATTTCAGACTTGGTTCTCTTTTCTGAAGGATCAAAAAGGAGCAGTTCCTCCTGCTTTCCAAAGAGAGTAGGTTCAGTGTGAATATTTGAGAGATGTGTATATGCAAAGGGTAGAAGATAATGCACTTCTTACTTTCCTGCTGTGTACTTTTGTGGCAAAGCAGAGCACACTCTGCTTCTCACTTGGCTGTCATTTATTGCAAAGTGTTTCTTTCTGTTTAGGATGATGTATGCTGAGCCCAGAATGGATTGTTCCTTTTCTTGATGAAACAAATGGAGATTGTCAATAAGTGAAGCAGAGAAAAGATAGATAGTAGCTTGTTAGTGATTTGGGAATGAGGTGATATGGCACAATAGATTCGTGCTTTGCCTTCATTTGTTGACATTTAATCTCTAAACTTTGGTTTGTATTCAGTGCACAAAGTAACTGAAAGCCTCTCCCATTTGGTACTTGTGAAGTTGATATTAGACTCTCAAAGAGTTTGCTTGCTCTTCAGTATTTCATTTTTTAAATAGCTCTTTTAAACTGTGTTCCTGAAAATTGACATAATTTCATCATTTTCTCCTCAGGAGACTCAGTAATTGTGACTTTGTGGCACAGCTTTTCTTTTCTGATCTCCTGCCTCCTTTTCCCCCCTGGCCTAGTTGGAGGTTTGCAGTTTTGCTGTATTGCTCAAGCACTGCCTCTCATCACTACAGTGCTATGCCTGCATTGCCCTTGTAGCCCTGTCCTTCCTGGCACCAGTCCTCCTGTGAAAATGAGTCCTGTGGAAGGGGCAAAGCCTTTCTGTGCAAATATTCCCCCACCAGAGCTCTGAATGATGCAGGAGCACACATAGGAGCCACATTGTACCTGTGTTTATGAAACTCATGATGATATAGGGCTGGACTGCTTTTCTGAAATGCTGTTAATAACAGTGTGATGCTGAGCTGCTCCTGAATCCCAGCTGGGGGAAGCAGCACCTCTCCTTGGGATGGCTGCTGGAAGCACACATGGCACCCACGCTTTCAGCAATGGCTATTACAGGTGCAATTGAGAGAGAGCTCATCTTAAAATCAGTGGTGATGGAAATTGCCTTTTACTCGAAGATTCTGGGCAGCATTAACTGAGTGAGTGCAGCCTCCTCATCCCTGCACCACCGAGCTTCATTAAGCTCCAGAGTTTGCATCAAACACTGAGCTGGAGAGAGCAATTAACTCTGCAGGTCTGGTGGAGGGTGCCAGCCCTGCTGATGCATTTGATGATGACCCTCCTCTTGTGGGAACTGCCCCTGCCATTAAGAGATTTCCTGCTTGGCAGGGACTGGATGACCTGTTCCACCACAGGAGATCTGCTCAGCCAGGAGCAGGGCTGGGAAGGGGCTCTGTGAGAGCTGAAAAATGCATCCTCCTCCTGTCATATCTCCCTCTCATCATGGTAGTCACAACTGTTCCTATTCAGCACACAATTTTCTTACCATTTCCAGCGTTTTACAGGCACAACAGATCCCCAAGAAAAGCAACAGCATGGCAAAACAAGAAAACTGATTTTCTGTGCTGGCACAGAAGAGAGCACAGAGAGCCTGGTGCAGTGTGCTGCTGCAGTGTGTCTGGCTTAGAGCTCACGTTCTTATTCATTCAGGAAATGCCAGTTGAGGCAAAAAGCCAGTTCATTCATGTATTTGTTAGTGATGGAAACAGGCCCCCAGATAGTATCTTGTCTTAATACAAAATAAATCAGTAAAGATCACATGCTCTGTATCAATATAAAAATAACATTTTTCAAGGGTGTTTGTTCCCTTTCCTAAGGACAACTAGTACTTGGTTTTATTTTTACCACACTTTGGCAACCATGTCTGTGCCTTCTAGAGCAGATTTTTCTGTAGTTAATATGCATCACTATATTTGATTATTAATTCATCTAGTCTCTCCTCAATCAGCCTTTTGTGTGCAGAAGAATGCTAATAGACTTTTGCTTCTAAATCTTCTAATGAACTGTGAAAAAGTCTACTACACGGCTGACTCCTGCCTCTTAAATATTTAAATTCGTGTTCTTCTGTCTGCCCAACTGATTTGCCATGAGCATTGTTTGGACATGGAGCTACCTGGCTGTTGTAAATACTTCACAGTCCCATGATCATCAGAATGAGCCTGCAAAACCTCTTAAGAGACTAGTTCAAATAAAACTTCTTGGGGTTTCATTCAGATTTATTTGACTTGTTTTTAAGAAACTGCTGGTAAGTGCTGCTCTTCTCCTCTTCACATCCTGCTCCAGCACCAAGATTTAATCTCAGCTGACAGAATGAGTTACCTGTATCTAGTCTCAAAAAAACCTTTTTTTGCCTTTGACCCTACCAGTTTACTCACTGTGGCTGATGGACAGTTGGTTAAGTAACAGCATTACAGGGCTTGTGCCTTACTGTGCAAAATCCCCAATAATGAAATCCCCAGCTCAGCCTTAGATGTAGAGACCTGGAGTTGTTCTGTGCTTTGGTGCTATTCCAAAAGGAGGTATGGAACCTAAGCATAATGATTTAGCAGAACGTGTTTAGCACCCTGAAGAGGATCTGCCTTTGAAGACTTCCTTCCTTGCTTAGCTACAGTACAGTCTGGGAAGCAGGATAAGCAGAGATGTGATGCTTTTAATGGGTTTTGCATCATCATTTTTATTTCTTTCTTATCTTCTTTTTTTGTTTTGTTTTTAAAGCAATACTGAAAAACTTCTACATGAAATTAATATAGAATTTTTTAAATTGTCTTTTTGGGTCGTCATTTCTGAGTTCTGTTGGGTTTTTCCCAGTATTTTCCCAGTATTCCTTAATTTTTTTTTTTTTTTTCTGCAATCCTTGCTCTCACCTTATCAGGTGAACTAATCTGGGTTAAATAAGGCCACACCTAGTTTGAATCAAAGCATACAGCTATTAAGCCTAGATACCTATAACACTATTTTATTTTCTGTAGAAGAACTAAAATTGGAAGAAAAGGCATAGAAAATTGATTTTGCTCCAGTGCAGAGTCAATAAACACACTGTGCCAAAGTATTTGTGATGCTGATTACAGGAAGGCTGCAAAAAAATGAATGGCAAAGGTCACTTGCTGCCTTCTTGTGATGTTCATGACTCATTAATCAGAAAGCCAAGTTTGCATTTATAATTTCTCTAATCAGACAGTGAAGTCCTGAAGGAGCAGGGACCATTGGAGTAGAGAGATTTAATGCTGAACTGGTTGAGCACATGTCAGTTCAGTGTAAATCAGAGATTTGTGGAGGTCATGCCTTGCTCTTGCTGTGGGGAGAGGCAGGATGCCCATTCACTCCCCTGCAGTTGGTTTGAAGTTGAATTACTGCCTTAGAGGAAGCCATCAGCACCTGCCTTTGAGGTGATGCAGCAGAATACAGATGGTGGAGAGAGGAAAAATGTAAAGGAGTGTGGGTATCCTTTAAAAGTTTCAAATTGTCCTTTTAGCAAAAGCTGGTAAATCCCATGCAGATGTTTTAAGAGACTTAGATCACAAACTGAGGCTTTGGAGGTGCCTTTCCAGGTCCTTTCACATGGAGGAGGAGCTGGCCATCGTGTGTCTTTGGACTTGCAGAGACCAGAGACATGGGCTGGCTTTGGTTTGTGTTTTCTGTTTCTCCTGTGGCTACAGCACCTGTGTTGGCTTCTCAGCCCTACCAAGTCCCTGAGCAAACTTGAGAGCTTCAAACCAACCAAACTGCTCCATGACAAGGTCTTCATTTCCTAAACGAAGGGGTGAGAATTCTAGGAGAAGAAGGAGGTGATCATGAAACACGGATTAGTTAAAAAATCATGTTTGAGCAAAGGACATTTTCAGAGAATGAACACTGTTGACCTTTTAATGCAAGCCCTGTGTTGCCTACAGGGTGTACATATAATCAGCTCGTGTCTGTGCTCAGGTTCAGTGGCCAGATGGCTGCTTGGACAGCACAGCACTGGTAGGAGTGTTGCCTTGTGAGGAGTGCTATCTTCTGAGGAGTGCTGTCTTACAGGAGTTCCTCCTTGTGAGGAGAAACTTTATATGTCTGACTGCTGGCAGTTTTAATTTGTACAACACCTTCTCTTGTATTTAGGCACAAATGTAGATTTGAATTTTCTTACTGCTGGTTATTCTGAGTGTAAAATTATCCTACTTTTCATAGTGAGGAGGATCCATGAGAACCTGTTGGACTTTTAGCTGATGGTGAGATGATGGTTGAGTGGCTGTTAGTGAAGATGCTGTTGTGTTTTGACATTTATACTTATTTTCTCATCTCAGTTAGGCCTGATCCTTTGATTTTGCTGCCTGCTCTTCTAAGTTTTTCTTGACTGTTTGCATAGGTCTTTTCAAAGCAGTATTTATATCCAGCTGGCTTAGACCAAATGATGGCAGGAGCCTGCTGCTGTTCCAATAGATTGTTTCAACTCTATAAGAGTAAGCTAAACAATGTAAAAGGCATGTTAAACTAATTTTTACATTCATGAATATCTACATATGCAGTCTGAGTAGGGAATATAGATAGGAAAGGTTTCACTGTCTCTCTTTTACCTTGTCTATTGCCCTACATTTCACAGGAGTACAGTGAACTTTGCTGCCTGTGGAGGTGAGGCTGTTAATTCCCCAGAGAGAAATGCCTGCAGAGCTCCCTGCCTCTTCATTTCTCTGCTCTTGTGGCTGCTATAAGCATAATATTAACCCAATATTGTTATTTAACCCACTAGATACATTTCAACATTTCATTACAGTGAATATTTAGACTATCTGCTGCATATGTTTTATGAGTTTATTTTTTGTTAATGCTGCAGAGGAGTGGATAATATTTTCAAGAGTAATTGCTTAACTTAGTCTTCTGTGTCATGGAATTTATAGAAGCTTATAGAATTCAATTTAATAAATGAAAATGGCATTTGGCATTCATTTTAAAAAATAATCTTTTGCTCTAACTTTCACCCTGATTCTGATCTCCTGTTTTATCACAGCTATATTCTCAGTTCAGAATAATGATTCTCTACCTAGAAGAAATCTAGGTTCTTTTTTTTCAAATGAACAACAATAATTCTCTTTATTGAAGGTAAATCTAGCTACTGAAGTAGTCTTAGCAGAGTAGAAGAACAATTTTAAGTACTTTTGAAGGTGTATGGTATTTCACATAGTTGTGATCTGGGTGGCAAGAAACCACGGCTGTGCAGGTTGGTGTAATGCTCTTTATAATTACTGCAAGGTTTAACACTTCTGTAAATTAAATAAAATATTTTTATATTTCTGATAGCAATTATTTGGAAAAGTTGGGATGGCAAAGTTTTGGCATCCATAAACCACAAGTATTTTGTAGACAAAGATGCATAGTCTGGACCACTTCTATATTCTAATTCTTCAAGAGGCAAGGAATCAACAGACTCCTCCAGCTCCATCCTTCTGCAGTTTTGAGGGTTTAACAAATCAAATTCATTTCACAAAGCTGCTTAAAGTTGTCTTTGATGTGCAAACATTTGGAAACAGTGAATATCTTGTTATGTTCTTGTTGAAGCACTAATCAGCTAAAGGACAGACACGTGTTTTGTTATAGGAACAAACAAAGTTCCTCAGCTTGAGGGATCAGGGAGGAAGATACGAGGTCTGACAGCTGTAGGCTTCTAAAACAGACTGGGCTAAAATGAAATTTTACATAAAAAGAGCTTCTGCTGTTGTGATAATCTGTTTTCATCTAAATAGCAACATTTACACCAAAGATGTCTCTGAAACAGTGACATTTTAATAAGAGATCTGTGTGCTTGCATTTCAGCAGTAATATACTAGAGCTGCAAGAGCTCTATAAAGATCTAAAATTTGATTTTATGTCAGGAGAATATAAATGAGAAAGACAAGAAATTAGAATGTTGAAGATATATAATAAAAATTATTAAGTGGAAGCACCGTGCTGAGAAGGCTTTCATGATTCCATATTTATATTACATTGACTGGGGTTAAGTTCTAGGGTTAAAGTTTAAAATATTCATCTACTTTTGAAAAAAAACCCATGATTTTTACACTAAATGTGTTCCACAAAGTAATTAAACATTTCTCTTTTTTTCTTTTGTGAAATTCTTATTCCTGAGGTAATTAACTCCACATTTAATGCAAACTTTACAGTGGTTCACAGAGCCACTGGGTTTCAGCAGTGCCACTGAGATACAAATCACATCTGTAGGCCAGCATTTCCACAGTAATGCTGTTTAGCAACTTTCAGGAAAAGAACAAGAAATTTATCCTTTCATTGTCTTCAAAGCTCTTTACAGTGTGTGAGATTTGGGATTTCTGATGGAATCTGGCAGAGGAGAGGATAAACTCCTGCATTTCCATGCAGTGTACTTATTCAGCTTAAATATAATGTGGTATTTTGGATTTTTCCTCACCCAAAACAGTGAGTTAGAATGTATTGTTCTTCAGTATGAAATTTCTAAAAACATCCTATGTATTTCTGAAATGTTCTGCCAATCACTTCTTGAACATCCAGAAAAAGAGACGTAATAAAAACTGGCAGCTGAAAACTAATATTCCAAACTGTCATCACATAATTAATTTTCTCATTTGTATTCTAAGTAAAGTCCCAACTCATATGGACTTCTGCCAAGGAACTCAATAATAAAATGTTCATTTAAAATTCCTAACAGCAAGAAAATATTGAAAGACTGGGAATAAACAATCTAACCTTGGATGAATCAGTCTGAAAATTCTACATTTGCAAGTATGCAAGAGACTGGCCATCATTTTGAAATAAGGCAGAAAACATAGCAACTTTGATTTCTTTGTATTTTAGGACAAATTGAATTGCCCTTCACACCTGTTAGCTGAACTTTAGACTTTCAGAAGTTACTGTTGGGTTTTTTTTTCTTCCTCACATCTTTAATCATATCAGACAAGCCAATTGTTCAACTTGCTCTTAAAATTTAATATTGCTTACATTAAATGATTTATACAGAGGCTGAGCTGCCTAAAAGTCATTGTTTTAATCTGCAGATATGAATTCAGTAACAAGATTTTTTTTTTACATGCTGACATACCTTTAGGTGCAACTAATGAGATCTATCAGAAAACATCAAAGGAACTAATTCCCTAAATACTGAAGTACTTTAGAAACTCCTTGAGACATTACCTGCATCACTAAATATCTGTAAAACTCCACCACTACAACCCACTTAATTGCAGATTGTCAGAGCCTATGTTACTTTCCCCTGTGAAATCCCATTCATTTAATTATCCAGTGTATAAAATTTATACTCATTTATGTCCATGATACCTGGAATTATGCAGAAGTGTTCATCAAGAAACCTGTTCATAGAATTTCTGCCTGGGTAACATTCACATGGTGTTTTTTTCTCAGGTTGTTTTGTTTGGTTAAACAAGGTATTTGTGAGAGCAGCATTGTACTGGGTGGTTGTGTGACACCACAAAAATATCCCAACAAACAATATATTTTCTGCCATAGAAAGGAAAAAAAAGTCACCTCACTTTTTCTAAGATGCTGCTTAGTTTGGAAATTGAAAAATTGCTTGAAACTCTGCTAAGAACGGGAAGTAAATGAAATGGAAATACAATATATTATAATGAGACAGATGTGAGCTCATTTTCCCCGGTGCAGGTTCATGGAGTGTGCATTCACTTGGTCTGCCTGACATTTAAATCTGAGTAAATTCAGTGGTTTATAAGAAAAGCATCTGTTGTTGGAATGACAATAGCAGCATACAATAGCAAGCAAAAGGAATCTAATTGTTAATAGGTATTACAGCAGAATGTCAATGGAGGGGCTCTCATTGTGCAGAGATCCTGGCAGCAGGCTGGGTGTGAAATTGGGCAGCTCATCAGGGAGTGCAGCACATTAGTGAGCAATTCAGCTGTGACTGAGTGTGCATTAAAACAGGGGACTCCAAAAAGTTCCAGTGCCATAAATCAGGAACAGAGTTAATACACAACACATTCAGGGGGGAAATATTATTTACTTCTACTAACTTTTAATCATATCAGGATCAGCATTTAATTTTTTATAGTGATATTCCTTCTGTTATCACATTTTCAGTCCACTGTAACATGGAAAAAACCTGAATTTTGCAGTACATTCAACCTGAGCAAGCTGTAAAACCTGCAGCTTTATGGCTTCTGCTTTAAGATCTCTATTTGGGCATGTTCAGCCACTGAATAGTGAGGGTTGCTGCTAATGACTTTTAATTAAATCAAAAAGCTTTGAGATCATAAACCTGCTGACTTCATTTCCTTTTTCAGTGCACTTCAAAAAGTAATTACTGTACTGCACATACAGGCAAATCTTGCAAAATACCCTCCAGATAAAACTCAAAATTAAGACTTCTAGTAATGAATAAAGTCAGTCATGGTTTTCAGTAAAGAAATGAACCAAAAATTAGTATATTCTTCAAAACACATTTGAGAATTTTATTTCTCTTTTATTTTTGAATAAAAATCCATAAGACCCTGCATTTTCAGTTATGGAGAACATTAAATGTAAATCCAGTTTTTCATGATTGCTTTAAATTCTCTGCAGCAAATATAGAGTCAGTAGTGGGTTTTGAGTCTTTATATGTGATATGCATTGATTTTTTTTCATCATTAAAATTAGATGAAGAGCCTTGGAGATACATGGACAAACTATAGAGGACCAACTGAACAATGGTCACAGGGGTCACAAGAAGTAAAGACCAAAAGGATGAAGAACAAAATAAGAGAGATTACTTTTCTGGTAATTTAACATAATCTCCAACCTCTTCTGTGTCTCTCCCTCACCAACTTATTTTTTAAATTTATTTTCCTTTTTGGGCCAAAAGGGCATTTTTAAGTCAAAGATCAGAAGTTTAGTCATATGAAATAAGTTTTCTGAATAAAGTCTTGTCATGACTACACT